>SNQJ01S0025689.1:47288-61685 GCA_010110895.2 Picea sitchensis
TGAATGTGCTAACATCATTTATTATCACCATATGCTTGCTTTGCTTGGTTGTTGAGGTCGAGTTGCAGGTATATTTCTTTAAGTCTAGTGCTCAATGGTGGATTTCATCGAACGTCTGGACGAGGTAGGCCTTTTATCTTGTCTTGCTAGCATAATTGTTTATATAGCATACTGGAGAATAGATTTGATTTGATTTGATTTTGTCTGTTGTGGTTTGCCACTAGCCATAGAGATATTTTCCTCATAACAGAATTGGCGACCATAATGGGGATTGAATCTTATTTCTTTGGGTTTGGAGTGATTTTCTCCTTCGATTGCTCTCATTCATATTGTGTTTCTTGTCGTACCATTGCTTGAATAACTTTTGTCACTTTGGGTATTAGTCTTTCATCCTTCTCCTTAGCCTAGTTGTGTTTTTCACACATATACGTGGGTTTTTGCTTGACAACCACGTACATAGGCATGTTGTCCTTTTGCAAGTTGCATACATACGTGCGTTTTTCTTGAACAGTCATGTACATCAACCTATTTTGCTTGATTTCTACGTTTGGTGGTTTTTGGGTAGGTTTTAATGATTTCTGAGTCTTATTGGGTCTATGTAGTGACTGTTAAGTGTCAGTGGGATGACAAGAAACCTGTCTTTGGTTAAACTTTTGGGCAGATCCTTTCTCGTCATCTTTTCATTTTGATTATCCTTGTACATTGGGTTGGTTGTTTTGCTCCTTGGTATCCTACTTGAGTTGTCTCTTTCTATACACAGTAGAGTCTTTATATATCAAGATGTTGTTTGATCCATGTGTTTTCATTTTTCTTATATTGAAAATAGAAAAACATTAGGCATTTTACATTGATTGGAATTTTGATCTTTGAGTCTTTGTCATTTATCTTAGTGCATGTAAAGAAAGATTTCATTTGTATTCATAATTGCATAATTGAATTGAAAATTGCATTGTTGTTAAGAAGCATATCATTCATTGAAAATTGAAGTTAGGACTTTGCATTGTATTCATATTTACTTTACTTGTTGAGTCGTAACATCACTAGTTTCACGACCGCACCTTTTGAGTAAGCACATCCATTAAAATTAACACTATAATTTAAAATTGATTGGTAACGATTTTATTTTCTAGGGTGCACAAACTAGCTTAGAATTTAGTGCCTTGGAATAGAATTTTGTGAGTAAACTTCTCCAAGGCTATTAAATCAACATATGTGTCTGACTAAGGGAGTGGAGAAATCCATTTTATAATCGGTAATATCAGGAGTCTCTACTTACACCGAAGTTAATCACGAGTACACGCGAGGTTGGTTGAAGGGATATCCCCTCGATACCTTCTTAGCGTCAGAGATATTTCTGGGGATATATTCATATATGGGGATCTTGATAGCGCCCTTACCTCCAAGAGAGGTTGTGTTTTCAAGGTTTCAGGCTTTGCTACCCTACCCATATGGTGGACCTGACTTATGACTACTCTCCTTTGCATCGGTTATATAGTGGTTTCTTAGTTGCTTGACTTAGGTTCCACATATGTTACTTGCAGGGGTTATTTTGCAAGTACCCTAGGTCAGATAAGGTTCAGACAACACACAACCTTTATGGAGCATTACCCCTCCGAGGGGATCTGAACAACTGGTTTCTAAGCCCACAAGGGCCCTTATAACTGATTTTGTTACCTCTGATCTTTAGCAGGGAGTCTTAGCCCCTCTTGGGCGAGGCATACCTACTTTAGGGAGGGAGGCCCCTTTCAACCACTTTATATCATTTGTGTGCATATTGGACATTTGACTATTTTTGGTGTGCTCTTTGATTACCAGTTGGCCTTAGGATTTGTTTTTATATCTTTAGTCTTAATTCATGGTGGAGTCGGACCAACTTCCCCGCCAGTCTCGCCGCGTGTTACAATTACCACTGAATTTCGAGTCTTTGCCTTATAAAAGGCGTAGAGTTATTATATGTGGTACACACACCTCTGTTTTTCAGACTTGTGATTCTACAAGGATGAGTACTGAAATGAGTCATGAGAATACTGGGAGCCCTTCAACTCCCACACCTACTATAGTTAATGGCACCCCTTCGACTCCTACAACCACAATGGTTGTAGTGCCAAAGGAACCTGTCATCACTGTTTCTCATCCTATAGTGAATGCTCAACCTATTGCCATGAACCCATTTGGGTCTCTTGGTCACTCATCAGGCTATAATGTTCAGTCCATCCCTATGGCGTCTAGTACTTTTTTTTATTGTATGACAAATTTTACTACGCAGTTTTCAAACTCCATCCCTGCTGCTGGACCTAATGCTAGCATTGGACTTGGGGGCACAACTCCTCCTTATACTCCATTCTCATTTGGTGGCTCTCAGATCCCTCAAACGACTCCTACTATGGGAGGAATTCCTTCTTTTAACCCCGGGTCTAATCCTAGTGATTTTGGGTGGAGCAACCAACCTATCGGACAAGCTTCTTCTCAAGTTTCATCCTATACCCTCACCTCCTCAGTCTCGATTCTGACCAACACATTTGGCATGATGAATCCACCTTTATCATTAAGATTCACACCTGTAGGAGGTCAGTTTAATGCCTTGGGAAACCCCCAACCCGGAGCCACTCCGGTTGGGGGCAATTTTTATAACCCCCATAAGAACATTCCTACTGTAATGATGCCCAACTAACCTCTTATGAATCAGACTAGATGAGGGTTTTACAATCCTAGACAGGGCCATGGTGCTTTCCAAAACTCTAGATGGCTTGCACTTCCCCAAACACAATCTTTCCAGGAAGCTTTGGGCCAGATGTTGCAACCCTGTCTCCCTTTTTTGGCCATGCTTAATCTGCCAGAATTGTCTAAGTTGATGAACAACCCTGTGTTTCATGATCCTATGTGGCCTCCTATCCCCACCAAGCTTCCTTCGGACATTCCAAAATTCGAAGGTAAGAATGGTGAGGATCTTGGTAATCACATCACCAACTTTCACCTATGGTGCTCTTCCAATTCCCTTAATGGTGATTCCATTCGGTTAAGATTATTTCAACCCTCCCTCATTGGGGTTGCTATGAAATGGTATATCGAGCTACCTACACGGGCATATGGGATTTTTATTCAAATGGTTATAATCTTCCTTAACCACTTCCAGTTGTCAGTTTGTTATGATGTTGGCCTAGAACTTCTATCGACTTTACGCCAGGACATCGCCACTCATATCACGAACCACCTCCATGAGTGGCGTAGATGAAAGAGGTTGATAAATACCTGCATTCCCCCATATTTCCTGTTAGAATGGTTCTTTAAGTCATTGCAGCCTCCTATCTCGAAGGATGTTGCGACATCCATGGTTACTTCTGAGGAAGAAGAAATATTCAAAGCCCAACAATTAGATATTATATACGCTCAATCAGGGATGTTATACCTGATTCTTCCAGATGCATTGAGGTCAAACTATGACCCTAGACAGAATCCTCGACCTCATGCCGATGGCATTGTAGGCTCCACCAATGTAAAATCCACAGACTCGGTGACAAGTCATTTGAAATATTTGTCTCTAAACCAGTTTGTAGGAGGGACAACTTCGTCTATGTCTTCCAATCCCACTCATTCGGTGGATGTACATTCTGTGCAATCATTGACCGACCCAAATGGTAACCAACAATCAGGAGGGAATAAGAAGAAAGGATGTAATAATAATCATAAGGGTGGGAAGAATAATAATAAACCCAAGTACAATGGTAATAAAGAGAAGATGAATAATGATGTTGTGAGAGAAAGAAAGAAAAGCGTAAGGTGAAATTTCCCTGTAATCTTTGTACATATGATCATATTACTCATTTATGCCCCAAACTTACGAAAGCTGTGAGGCTCTTACCTCTACTGCCCGTCGTGCTGACGAATCCTTTCCCACATAACCAACACATGGCCTCGAGCTCCTCAAATGTAAGAAATGTGGCTAGTGGAAGTCAAAACCCACCGACACAAGACGATGACTATTTGTGTATCAATATGGTCAATTCTCAGGTTAATGTAGCCACCCATTCTTGTGATTACAGTTCTTCACAGACTGTACATGGTCTAGAATTTGTTCCTCATCCTCTGGAGACACACTTGTAGGTTGAAAAACAAGAGCCACCGCCTCGTATTTTGAAAGGAGTACTCAAGTGCTCTACCCACAATGCAAATTCTAGAGTCACCCATAATTACTCTATTGTTGAGGACTTGAATCAATCCCCTTGTGCGATGTTGGCTTTGGAGGTGCTCCAGACGTGTCCTTCATAGAGGAATGTATTTCTATCTACGTTAGGAGATCTAGACCCTAGTGGCTCGAAATTTATCAAGTTTGACGTCACATTTGTGAAGCCTCACTTTCCTTACCATGTGGAATTCCAAATCTACATGGGGTACTCAACGTATACCATCAAATGTGTGGTTGTTGATGAAGTCACTGCTACATGTGTGATGTCCCTAATCTATTGGAAAGCTCTCAGCTCTTTGTCTCTCTCTCAATCACCGACCATGTTGACTGCTTTTAATGGTCATTCCTTCTGCCCTCATGATATTATTCTTTCCTTTCCAATCCAGTTATGTAGGAAGAAGATAGAGGTGGATTTCGAGGTGGTTGATGTGCCCCTTGATTATAACTTGTTACTAGGATGCAATTGGACTTATGTTATGATTGTTGTCGTATCGTCTAGCTTTCACACTATTTGTTTTCCTCACGATGGGAATATCGTGACGGTCGACTAGTTATCCTTTGTGTATGATAGCCCCAATGCATCTGTTGCACCGTTAATCCCCATGGTCCACAATTCTCAGCCCAAAACTGAGAATATCTGTGTCGGAGTGTATTCATCCCTTATGGGTACCTTCGACTTCATGGCGTTGATTCACCATGTTTACGCCATGTCCAGTAGGCATGTTTCGTCTTAGAGGTCTCTTCATTTATGCACTTCCTATTTTAACGATCCTTGGACCCTACCTTCCTAGACTTTGTCTTGTGAAGGTCATTCGCGTGATGGAATGTCCATGCCACTGTCGACAGTGGAGATTGTGTATCAAGTTTTTCTTGACTCTTTCACCGATCCCGATCCTATCACCTTGCCAACAGATGAGGAGAATCCTGTTCTTAATCCCATGTGGGCCACTTCGTCGTCTTGTTCACATGACTACCTCAATGAGTCTTTTCCCTCGGAGGAAGCTATCATCGAAGCCATGAATGGTTCTAACAAACCTTGGGATGATATGAATCATAACTCTTATTTTCTCCTAGAGCTTGCTAGAATCGAACAACATGACTTTCGATCTACTTTGAGTGAGATAATCGGTCACGTAGTAGTTCCACTTGATACACACAACATTTATGTTGAAGGAAATATGGCGAGTATCTCTCCTACCATCATGATCAATATCTCTCATACTCATGGTAAGGTTGAAAATGTACATATCGGTATGGATTTTTCGCCAAAAGAAATCCTGATCTACACCAAACTCTTCAATGAATTCTGAGATGTATTTTCTTGGTCATATGAAGAGATGCCAGGAATCGACCCTCTTATTGTCAAGCATGAAATTATAACTTATCTGGATGCTAAGATTGTTCAACACCGTCTTAGAGTTGTCAACCCTCGTAAGGCCCCTGCTATTAAGGAAGAGATAGATAAACTACTTAATGCTAGATTTATCTACCCAGTTCCCTTGACTGAATGGGTATCCAATCCCAATCCTGTGAATAAGAAGCAATGAACCGTCTGTTTATGCATGGGATTTTGTGACTTGAACCATCCTCGTATGAATGGACTTTAGTGACTAGGTGTGTTTATATCGTGATGTTGGTTTGTTACTAGAAAGGGTGTTGATACCATGATGTAGGTTTGTTACTAGGATGGGGTGTTCGACATGGTCCTTATGTTGGATGTATGATGGGGGGAATACTTGTTGGTTGGATGGAGTTAGCATTTTCTTTTTTTTCATTAACTTATGATGTGGATGTAGTGTGGTGATACATGTTGCCTTGGTGTGATGTTATTAGGTGATATAACATTGTGATATTAGACACGACTTAAGGGGAAATGTGTTTGATGATGTCATTACCCTTGTTGATGTATTTTTTCCTAAGTTTGAGTTAGAAGGGTGGTACTACATATATTTTGGTGTTTTATCTTTTTTCTAAGTAGATGATGCATTGTGATGTAATAATCCCTTTGTGTTGCACCCTAGGTTGGGGTTTATGTTTTGTTGGTATCATAGTGGGGGGGTTTCGTTAGGGAAAACATGACTAGTAATAAACATAAGATATATGTCAATAAATTATCACATAGCAAACCCTGCATTAATAAATAATCACATAACAATTCATAAACATTAAACATAACTAGAATTTATGGCTATATAAACTATGTTAAAAGGAGAAATCACACATGATCTGATGAGCTGGTTGGCAGTACAATTGGAATAGTTTCCCCTGCATGTTTCTCTTCAGTTGTATGATCCTTTGTTAGTCTTGATCTTACCTCAATTGATGAAGAAAGATCTTAAAGTACCTGCCAAAATAATTCAAACTCCATAAATATCTACAAAATCAATAAGAGTCATATTTGTAGTGCATTATTTACTTTAAGATGCATTTTTATGACAGTGTCAGAACATACCTGAATGACATCCTCTTGGTTTCGAGAATAATTTATTGGATCCATGCATCTAATATTTGATCAAACTATCTCCCTTGATTTGAAGTAGCAACAACGAAGTCAACATTGACTTTGTTGTTGCTCAGTTTGATCGAGGGAGGTTTGCTCCAAGATTAAACGACTCCAATAAATTATTCTCTACTGAACAAGGCCAACCACATGAAGGTGGAATCTCTTATGGCCCCTCACCCCCCTCAAATCACTCTCAATTCCCCAATACCCAACATATAAATCTATTGAAATATTTACAGCAAAAAAAAACATATATACATACCAATATTCATAACCGTTTACAATGAAATAAAATGTTTCCTTGATCCACTTGGAGTGAGCTCAATTTTCCTAAGAGAAAAGTAACAACTATTCCATAACATCATACACTACACTCAAGCACTTTACATCTAAAAACTAGAGAATGGAAATTGATGTGAAAATAAGTTTTATTCTATTCCATCATATGACTTGGTTGGAGTATTAAAATGCACTGGTAAACATCATAGAACTCATCCCACTTTGATATATAAGTGAAAACATATTATTTTTCCAATATTTAATAATAAACTCACTCAAAATACTAAAATGAATGCTTTGGAAAATAATAGGTCTAAACTTATATGCAATCATGAAAATGGTCTTAATGTAAGGTTGCGGGAAAGTGAAATATGGTGAAACGTGAAGTAAAACGTTGGTAAAATAATGACATTTTGGCGACCCAACAAGTAAAAAAAAGTATTTCATAGAAGATAGATTTTGTATTAAATAGTTATTAAAATATTCACGCACATCGTCATTTAGTACTTTTAGCTGACCTCTTCTTCTTATCTTTATAGTTCCTAAGCATTTCATCAATATCCATGTCTTCATTCTCTGGGTGCTCTTCAAAATCTGATTGTGATTACGTCCTCTCATGCAGAGCATGCCTAGTCGTGGGGTACTCACAGGGTAATCGAATCCACTGTGATGAGGCATCACCTACAAAAGAAAAAAATATAAACTTTAGATGGCCAGTTTTTAAATATCATTGAACTAGTTCAGTAATATTAAAGTAAACACCTGCAATTTCATTATTTACCTAGTGCATTGGTCGTCACCATTGGAATGGTTTCCCCTCCTTTCTCCTCTTCAACTATATGAACCTCAAGTAAAAAATTCTCTGCCATTGAGACCACAAACTTTATAAGGACAATCATAAATCTTCAAGTAAAAAAAAAATAGAAGGACAAAATGTATAACTACAAAATTATTAAGTATATGATTAAAATACAACCATATTACCTTCATGTGCCTCGGTCGTAGCACCATCGTGGGGCTGCACCCTAGTGGAATGGGACTCCATGGGATAACTATCTTCTGGTTGCAAACTACTATCAATAGATTGCTCTGCAATACTAGTGCATTCGTTGATAGTGTTGTTCCCCTGATTAAAACAAAGTTGTAAAACATTAAATTTATCGATGATTTCAAACATGGCTGTATTATATTAATAATAAAGGTTAATGTGGATTGAATTTTATTTACCTTATCCTGCAAAGTGGTTCTTGGTAATTGCCACAAGATTTTCTAGTGTTCAACTATAGCTTTATAGCCGTACTTGTAACCAAGCTGGAGGTATTCCTCTGTGGTTTCAGTACCAAACTCGTCACGCTGCATTTCATAAGAGTATGCATTTTTAATCTTATTCGTTGCAATTACCTAAAATTTTGAAGGCGATACAAATAAGATATTTTGGTACTTACAATTCGTGACTACAACTTCAAGTAGTCTCCCTGGCCTAGCCTCTGTTGGCCACATTTGGAAAGCCTTGCTTTTGTTGTCTTTCATGTGTCAGTCAACCTACCATCAAAATTTTCAAGTATGTTAATATATACCACAATTTTATTTACATCTAAAAAAATTGAAGGTATTGAATTGAAATTGTAATTTACCTTCTGGGACCAAAGGGTTTTTTTCCTTCATATGTCAATTTCTTCTCTTTTGTATCCTCAATGAGGGCCTTCCACTCCCTCTCTAGAATCATAAGAGGATGCTCATACCTATAGTTTTGTTTCAAGTTCTTCCCATATGTTTCTCGCGTATATTTTAAATATTGGCCAGCTGCGACAATGGCCAAGGTCTTATTAAATGTGTCTACACCAAAAAGTCTTTCAAGATAATCCATCAATTCTTTTTTGAGGTTGGAATTCTCGGGATTCCACCTCTCCCGTATGGTGGGTCCAAAAATAAGCAATGCCTTATTCTCCAAGGACCTATAAAAGTCAATGTTCCCTACACACAAAAATATTGTATGATTATTAATTTAAAAATAATAATTTAGATGATTTATATTTGTCTACATAGAGAACATGAAACAATTAAAATTTTAAAAATAACCTGGGAATTTAACTTGGTTTAATGGAATCCCTTCCTCGTTGACCATAAATCTGCCCTTAAGGGTCCCCGTGCTGGTCACACATATTTATTTATGAAAAGAAACCATATAGTTGGTCAAATCGTTAGCCTCATCTCCGTCACCACCTCCAGATCCTTCCTGTGTGGCCGCTTCCTCGATGTGTGTGTCGTGGCTTCCACGTAATGGTGTGGAAGGTGGAGATATGAATTGTTGCATCCTGAGAGATTTATGAGGGCCTTCATCGGGACCATGCGTCGTTTGTACAGTGCCACTACTACCGACACCATGCATGTCGGGGTCAACATGATCCAAAAATCTCTATATAAGAAAGAAAACATTTTTTCGTTTCAATAATGTAAAATTTAAAAATCAAGCTTTCATAATTGATCTTATGACATAAAAATAAAATCAATTGAAATTATGGTTATTACCTTATATGTCTTAATCCTTGTTATAACTTCTTTGATCCTTTCTTCGACCTCAGGAGTTTGATCTAGAATATCTAACAAGTGAGTTAGTTCCTTGTTTGTTTTATTTATATTTTTTTTAATTAAAACCATAGGGTCGGGGGATTCATAAACAAACCTTTCGTTGAGAGAATCATCATCAACATCATGGCCCGTCGACTACATATTCAACAAAATAAATTACAATTCAATTATGTAAACAAATAAAATAATTGGTCACCACATAAATAAAATGCACATTAAATGCAATTCAAAAATTATTGTTCATTTACCTGTTCTGAGACCACTTTTGATTTACCACGATCAACCTACCACATTACAGTAAAATTAGAACCGTGATCATTATCATGAGAAATAAATTCAAATGTATGAGAAATCCTCCCTCTTTATTGACATCCAAGGAGGAATGTTATTGTTGATAACAAAAATAGGCCACACTGAGTAAACAGACCGAATCTCTCCAAATGAATTAACACCGTAAAGAACATAATGAAAATCCTAAAATATAAGAGTCGTTGCTTATAGGTTGGGTAAATTAGTATATGTACCACCCCCATAATAGAAACATTTGTATCTATTCAATTCAAATTGTAATCAATCAATAACTCTTCCCCTGCAACTATTGATTTTATTGCACATATGAATACACCGTTTCCTTCACGCCCCTCATATACACAATTGGGTCAATTATTTGTGGTCATAGGTCATATACTGTTTATAAAACCTGCAATATTCACCATTTCTTTTGGCCTTCCATCAATATAGATAGTTGTTCTTTTATTTTGATCATTGTATTTTAGCTATATATAAGTTGCAGCCAAGCCATATCTTCGAATACTTTTTGTATATTGGACTATTTGTATCCAATATTTGTAGATATAGCAGGGTCTGGCATACTCCATCAATTTAGTCAATTCTTCGTAACAGACCTTTATGTCGTCCATGGAAAATATCCCCAAACCATGTAATGACGATGGAGCAATTTGGTATATCCTTTCGTTTACACAAAAAACAATGCTTATTTCAGGAAGATCCTTGGGTACTCATAGTTTCAATATATGTTTATAACCTCAAGGGAACTTCAATGTAATCTATGCTCTCATGATCATAAGAAAATGATCCCCCTTTCACAAGAAAAAATTCCATGCATCTATGGAATTTTCTTCTGATCTTCTCACCTCTAGTTGATCTCTTCCTGTTAGACCTAATAAATGTATCACTTTCCTCTATTCTACCTGAACTTCCCTCACTGAATGAAGATAGATCTGAAAAATACTTGTTTGCTTGTACTATTGGATTACTGAGAGGGGGGTTGAATCAGTAATAGATAAATTTAATCATTTTTAACCATATAATCCAAGTGTTATATCAATGTAGCATTATCATCCAATAATTGCAGAGTAAATAAGCAATGAATAAATGAACAATCATACACATACACAGTACACCATTGTTTTACGTGGAAACCCAAAGCGGGATAAAACCACAAAATGTTTTTTCTTATATGTCTTGAAGAAATACATTCATTGGAAGCACCAACTTCGTTTGTTTTCCAGCTGCAACTGGAAGGAGGCTCCAATCCCCTAGCTTCTTAGGTTACAACCTAAGGGAATATCCAACTCCCAAATTCTCTGGCTACAAACAGAAGGAGGCTACAACCCACTATGTTCTTTGGCTACAACCAAAAGGTGCCTACAACCACCTGTCATTGCCCCATCCAACCACCCTGGCGTATAAGTAGAATGATGGAACCACTATCACACTATCATTATGAGATATAATATTGTAAACCTGTACCAATCAACCTGTAATCAAATTGTACCATAAACAAGTGCATCGACCATGCACCAACCTATACCTCAACCTGTAATCAACATGTACCATAAACAAGTGCATCAAGCATGCACCAAACCTGTACAAAACCTGTACCATGAACAAGTGCATCAACCATGCACCAAACCTGTAAAAATAACCTGTCACAACAACTTGTCGAAACAACCTGTCTCATCAATATTATCAACCAAATCTGATCTACTCACCAAGATAAATCACCAAGAAAACTCCCAAATATGTGCATCAACCAAGCATAACACACCAACTCATAATCATCACCAAGATCAATATGTGCTTCTAATAATATACCAATACAAGTATGCCACATCATCTATAAACCATGTGTCAACAATACCACTAACAAGTGCCTCCAACCATGTACCAAGTATGTACCAATCATGTTTCAACTACTCCTCAACTATGACTCATCAAGATGTGCCAACATCATCAACTATACACCTCATGTATGTACCAACTCATCAACTACTTGTCTCAACCATGTACCCAACATGTACCTCAACCAAAATATCTCATCAATTTCATTATCCAAATATGATTTGTAAATATTTAATAGACCCGGTGTATATGATCACATGCCTGCAAACCTTCCTTAAATTTAACAACAAGAGATTGGCATTTTCATCAAACTTTACTTTAGTCTCACATGACTAGTTTTGGATTAGTCAACAACCCTAACTTGAAATAATCATAACCATGTACCTATAATGAATAAATATTTGAAAATATTACACAATTTTCTTCGGTGTGTTTAATGCAATTCGTCCAAGTTTCACTACTTGGAACCTCTCATAAAATGAGTTATAGCAAAAATGACATACCTTGTTGAATTCTGGCTTATTCTAAAGAGTGAACTTGTAGAGCGTGCCCCGCACGTAATAGTTGTTGTATGGATCTGAAAATTTTACACAGAATACTACAGATTGTACTATAACCAAATTTTTTTGTCTTACTTAATTTGGATCTGTTATGAATAAGTTATGACGTTTTTACCCGAAACACTTGTTTTAGACTAGTTTCAGGACTAGCCACAAACCCGATTTTCCACGGAGTGTAACTCCAAAAATACAACGACCCACAAGCTGAAATTTGTACCACAACTAATTGGATATTATTTGTCAATGGCCTATCAAGTGTATGGTCTGAATTATTCTAGAAAAAAAGTTATTTCAAAAATGGTGAGATGACCTGTAAATAACATACTTTGGAAAGCATCATCAAAAGAATGTATCCTCCCTTGAATTTCGACCTTCTTTACTTCACCTTCTCTCTGAAATTTGGCTTAGATATACTTTGGTTACCTTAGTCACCTGTAGATATTCAATATTCTCAAGTGTGATATAAAATGAGAGAGACTTGCCTCTTATTTATACTTTCATGTAGCTTCCTCAAGGGGCTACCTTTTAACCATCTTAACCCACTTTCCTTATTTTAGGGTTAACCAGCTTCTAACTACTTGTCCAATTAGTAATTTATCCATTAAATTTATTATTTAAATAATTTTTTTGTATCCACTTTGACTTATAGTACACTCATCACTTCACTTTACCTCAAGGGGTTACCTTCTAACCATCTTAAACCACTTTCCTTATTTTAGGGCTAACCCACTTCTAACCACTTGTCAACTTAGTAACTTCTCCGTTAAATTTATTATTTAAATAATTTATTTTATATTCAATTTGAATTATAGTACATTCGTCACTTCACTTTATTATTTACCTTCTAAAATTCTCTTAAACCACTTTGACTACTTTGACCTTTTGGGGCTTCTAGATGACTCATGAGGGTTCTCCAACTTCACATGGCCATAACTCTCTAAGCGTGAGGAGTTACGTGATGTTCCACATACCAATAAAAATGGAATGACATGTACTATCCATATATAATAGGCTTGCATTCAAATATATCAAAACTCATACCATTATCCATCAAACAAACCTGGGTCAATTACCCAAACCTGGGTTCTCCAACTTGTCATGGTCATAACTCTATAACCGTGACAAGTTATGTGACGTTCCACATACCACCGGAAATGGAATGACATGTACTATCCATATAGAATAGTATTATCTTAAAATATATTAAAACGCATAACATTATACATTAAACAACCTTGGGTCCATTACGCAAATATTTGTACTCCCGAAATTCTCTACCGGACTTTCTCCAAGGGTTGACATCAATCACTAAGAGTTTAAATCAATCTAAAATATCACTCTCCAATGTTTGACATCAATGACAACCAAAAATCCATACCAACTACCCATCAACCTAAGCCAACTGTCTGAAAATCTCCCCCTTTGGCATTGATGGCAACACCAACATTGATGGCAACACTTAGTCATGAGAACATTCATGCTTATACTCTTCGTCAATGTTTTTATCTCTCCCCCTTTGACATCAATAGGAAAGGGTATCTCCCTTTATGGATGCTCCCCCTAACTGAACTCTCCTTGCAGCTACTCCCCCTGTCTATGTGCCTTTTATTTTTATTTTTGTTTATAAGCCTCTGATTACTCTCTTTCCCTTCATATGAATAATATCTCCCCCTCTGAAAAATGGTATCACTCTGAAGTCATATCGCTCATTCTTCCCTTGTGACAATCGCTCCCCTTGGAACCATGCCTCTATGCCCTCTCTCCAAGCATTTACCTTTGCATTTGATAAATATCTCCCCATTTGTCCTATTTATGGTGCTTCCTCGTGTACATATAATACATATAAGATAAGAATTCAAAAGCATTCATTTTGGAGTAGAAATTACTCCCGGTCTCTGGTGAATATACTCAAAGGCTTCTCTTGGAAGCATTTTTGTAAAGATGGTTGCCACTTGTTCTTTTGTGCGCACATATTCAACTTTGATGTTCTTCTCTACAACCTATTCTCGTAGTGCATCGCCAAGTTCTTTGAGATATTGATGGCTCTTGTATTATCACAATAGATTGGAATGGGATCATCATACTCAACCTGTATATCTGTCAGAGTTTGTTTCATCCATAGAACCTGTGTACAACAT
>SNQJ01S0025690.1:5912-24348 GCA_010110895.2 Picea sitchensis
TCTTGGCTAGTATCCTATAATTATATTAGAGTCACATCCATCCCTTTCTCCTAACTTTGATTGAAAACAGATTGGATAAGACTTAACGTCAAATCACTAACAGATCTAATCTATTAGCCATGACTCCACTTTTCTGTCATAACTACTTTTCCATGGGTAAGAAGTGTGAAGCATAGACTATGAAGTTTATATTGTATAACATTAACTTAGGAACCGAAGAAGGGTGCAACGTCAAGAATTCTTGATCAAGTGAGGAGTACCATCAATTTTGAAAATTTGTAGATCATTGTTGCATGAGGACATGCAATGACTTAAGCATGGAGGAATGTTGAGTCTTAGTATTGACACCTCTATTACCCTATATTATCTCTGTCTAAGTCAATTTTACCTATGCTATGTGTATCTAATTTTCATAAACCAAGGAAAAACACACTTGCATTAAAAGAAGAGAGGACAAACTAACTTTGGAGAAACCCCACCAAAGTGGATGCGTGGGCTTTTCCTACACGTCTTACCATCTTCTCCCCGCCCTTAGGTCATCCATAAAACCAATCCAAAACCATTAAAGAAATCTGATTTAAATACTACCGATTATCGTTTACAACTCCCCGACAACGACGCCAAAATGTTGGTGCAATTATTTGCATAATATATTACCAAACATAAATTATCAATCGGGATTCGTAATCAGTAGAGTTGATTCACTATATGTGCCGATCACAGATAGGTTCCTATGTCTATTTAGTATAGCATAAGGAAGAAACATTCAATAACAAAATACTTTGTTTTCACACTTTTCAAATGACATTCTCCACTCATTTCAAAATTCAAAAAGCAAAACTTGCAAACAAAATCTTAGCAATCATGCATTCAAAAAATCTTGCTCAGATAATGACTTGTCCATTTACAGGCTCATGAAGTGGAATGGTGGACTTTGACTCAGTTATCTGTAGCTACTATTCTTAACAACAACTACGGTTATCTGTAGCTACTACTGCTCTGGCACCAATGAATCCAAGAATTGCCCTCCAAAACCAATTTTCTCCACTACAAAAGTCTTGGCACAAATGAATTGGTAAAATACATTTTTACCCTATATTACTATTATAAAATTTCATTTTTGCTAAAAGCATAGTTATTTTGGGTTTTTTGAAAATCATTTCGGAGGCATTATTAATACCCTTGTGTGTAGTTTTATCATTATGTGCAGGTTTCAGAGAAGTTTTGTTTGATTTTTATCTTGTCGCATTAACGAGCATGATCTTCGTTCGTTCTCACGCTCAAAAAAAAACGAGAGCGCACTGGGTAAACTTTTATCTCTTTTTCATAATCACATGGATACACAAAAAAGGAACCCCCTAAAGTCATCTTTAATCTCTTTTCAGACTCTCTAAACATTAAAATATTGTCGAGTGATCTTGCTTCCTTTTCCACTCGTTAAAAGGTTTGAAAGGGCGTCTTTCGAGTGGTAATTTATATTTTTTTTGGCCTCGCAAGACTAACATTACGAAAAAGGACAACACCAGAGTCGTCTTTAAGTTCTTTTAAGACTCTCTAAACATGAAAAATCACTGAGTTTACCTTCTCTAGACTCGTTAAAAATATACATTGAAGGGCCCATATGGGACCGAACCCTTACTTCTTCCAGTTCGTTAAACAAAGGAAGAGGGACTTACCAAAGGGGAGTTATAATGAGCATGTGTTACCCTCCTCGAGCTCGTTAAATTAAAAAGAGGTACTCGTCTATCTGGATGGGGGAATTTTTTTAAGGAAGCAAGCCAAGCAGTTTTGGAAAACATCACAAGTCACTCTTACGGTCGCCCTTTAACACGACACTTTGTCTTTGCATACATTTTAATCCACTGAACCTATGCAATGAACCAATCCTCTGAGTTTGTTTACTCCTTTGGGTCACTCGACGAAAGTCACAATGTCCATTGCATCATCATGTTTTGGTCCATGTCATATTTCTGCTGTTGTGCCTTAATGTTCAAGGGAAGTATCTGCCTCGAGATTCAACCATCACAAATATCCTATTTCAATACCCATGTCAATCCATATTCATTTGGTCCACCAATTTATATCTCTGTGTCAGTTTCGTGTCGCTGATGGGGGATACATCAAGGCCCTCCTTCGACGAGTCTGTTCCTGTCAACTTCAACACATTAACCAGGAACTAGACTTAGAAACCAGTTAGTACCTTGGGACCTGCATGCCTTAATGGTAGGCCTCCTCGCCTCCGATAGTGGGTTTACATCATTGACCTCTAATTGGATGATTCCACGAATGCTCGACTTCAACTCATTTACTCACATTCGTTAGAATGTACTAGGGTACCTTGGGAATCTTTGACATCAATGGTGATTTCCCTCGCACTTGTTAACGATTTACCTCATCGAATGATAATCAAGTGGTTTATGCCATGTTCGACATTGGGACATCTATTCACATGGTTAGATTCGTACTACATTGGGATCGTTAGGAAGACCCTGGATTGAGTAATCACTCTGTTATGCACTTTTCCTAGGTTGCGACGAAGTTTCTCTTGAATATTGACACATATACTGTCACATAGATCCACTTTGTATTGGTCCGTGGCTATGTCTTGTTGTCTCGTAGATCCATTGTGTAGTTTTTGTGGCTACGATCAGTTCATGTCATGGAATTATAGATCCACATTGTATCTTCGGTGGCTATAACTTTTTGTCAATATAATTATGGATCCGTAGTGTATCTTATGGCGACCATACCTTGAAAGTATTCATCACTCAAGCATAGGTATGCCTGCCTTGGGTTTGAAACATGTCATAATGTTTGTTTGATGGTTGTGTGCAGCTTATACCAGGTTCTCCAAGTCCATACCCTTGCTCAAAAAAGTCTACAAAGTACTTCAGTCATCAGTTTCCATCTTCTAACTTCGCACTTTGGGGGGCAATCTGTTACACATCAAATTTACTCACTTCAATGATGACCTATTGTCATCATTACAAGTGTCACAAACATCATACTGTCATCTTGCCTATGTCGTGTATCGAACAACATCACAAAGGACACTTCAAAGACACCCTCAAAGACTGGTTTAAGAAAGAGAAATCACATGACAAAGAGTACACAACTTTTACAATGAAAAAAACCACTTAAAAGTCATTTTTGAAGGGCAACGCTCCCCTACCCACTGTCAGGGAGTGCTAGTGCTCCTTTCCCTCCTTTGGGGGAGCATTGAAACACTATGTGCCCCATTCTGGGGGAGTGTTGGGATGTTTGAGGAAATCTTGGGCTATTGAGGAAAATCAGGGAAAACCCCCCCTCATCTCTGGAGTTAGTTTGATTCGAATCTGAGGTCAAGAATGGATCTTAGGGAGGATCCACAACTGATGGAGGAAGATCCTCAACCTATCCCAAGAATATATAAGGTGGTTAGGCCTCTCCAAGCCTATATAAGGGGGCCTCCTCATGGTGAAAAAAAGAGACATTGAAGGCATCAAACTTATGATCTCATAAGGGAGATAATCAATGAAGCATAGTCATTTTGTTTGTGGATCATTTGAGAAATGGGTTGGACAATGAGAGCTTAGTGAGGCTGCTGCATCTGCATCAAAGGACTGTAAGTATCTCTATTGATTTATCATTAATACATGTGCTTGGCATGTTTCCTTCAAGATTGTGTATGCCTACATGAACTTGAATTTAATGGATAAATCTAGTTTCAAACTAATCGTAGTATAATAGGAAGCATGCTTTGTCTTTGATTGGATTGCAGGATCTGTTGAAGAGCTTGTGGATCAGAGCTCAACCTGGAACTGGACGAGGACAAACATCGTAAAAAGGTACATCTTCTTCCTCTTCTCTATCAATTAGTTTAGCTAGGTTTAAAGGGATGTTAGTGACCAAAGTTAGAACCTTTCTGTATTGATCTTAGAGATTTAGGATCCAAGAGGGAATCCACCTGTCCATAGGGGGAGTTTCCTGTAACAGGTGGCCAATGTTTCCATGGCATAGGAACATTCCACATCTGATTATGAGAGTAAGGAAATTGAGATGCAGAATTTTGAGCCACACTTGAAGGTATTTGCCATGGTTTTTGTGGTGCCATTGCATACAATGAAGTTGAGGCTCCTTTCTCTCCATGAGATATTGCCTTGAATTCTGGTAAGGAAGGACAATCTTTGGTGGCATGGGATTCCTCGCAAATTCCACAAATTTCAACGCTATCAAGTGGGCATTACTTCCAAGGGTGTTTTTCTCGACACATGAGGAAAAATATGGATAGATATTTTCCGAAGATTCCTTCTTTTTAACCTATAAAACATCCAATTATGAGCTTAAATAACTGAGAATGTCAGTTTTAAAATTTTCAAACATGTTACCAATTTCAACCTTTGTGACCCTTGCTCCTACAACAGATTTTGTGAACCTAGAAGTGACATCTCTGGAGCTTCTACCAGTCTTGGATTTTTACCTCGAATATCATCTGCATAAATCACAGACTTCATCATATGGTAGTTGATAAATTTAACGCGATCCCATTAGGTTGAGAACTTCCAAGCATTCATCCCTTATGCCTCTTAGAAGAATTTTTGTCATTGTTTCTTTACTCAACTRGCATTGCTTTTATCTTTGAATATTATACTGGAATCGCTCTACGTAATCCTCCAAACTTTCTTCCTCTTTTTGCATCATCTTGAATATTTMTTCTCTGAKTTCTATGCCCTTGCAATAGTCTTGGTATTTCTTCAGAGATAATTTCTTCATCTCATCCCAAGTTTGGATGCTATCCCCACCGAGGACCAGGAAACAATTATAAGTTTTGGGAAACAGTAGAGTAATTGTAGCTCCTACAAATCACATCAAACTAAAATAAGAATGCATCAGGATCTTCGCTGGACAGACCATGAAAGTTTGGTAGAGTGGATGGGGGGATTTTCTTCATCTTCACTATTCGAACAAGATCTCTAATAGGGAATTCAAAGGTGATTGTATCCTCATGGTTGTTTCCTGTTACTTCTTCTTCTTCCATATCAGGCCACCAAATAGGTAGTTCTTGTGCTACAGGTGCGTCAGAGGCTGCTACCACTACTTCTGGGTCTTGAATAAGATTGGTTTGGAATTCAATGTCAAGTTTCCCTTCTAAAATAGGAGTGAGCACTACCTCTAGTGTGGGAATATATTCCTTGAATGGTTCAAGTATATAAACCTTCTTAGGTCCCTCAACTCTTGTTCTTGAAGTTCCTCCTCCAGCCTTCCCTGCCAAGGGGTTAGTAGAATGGGTGGTACTTGCAACACCACTAGATGGGGAAACAAGGTTGGGTTTCTTTTGAGGATTTTTACCTCTAGTGCCCTGAGGTTTATTCATATAATATTTATCATTCTAGAATTTAAAACTACTAAAAGTTCCAACATGACAAGAGTCCGTGGAGACTCACCAGAGTATTCTACATAGGCTTTCACCTCTTGTCTTATTGCTTCCACCTTCCAAGTAAAAAATGTTGGTATTGAAAAAAAACTAAAAGAAAACAATTGCACTCTCTCTTGATATTATCTCCTTCGATACTTCCCTGACAATGATGCCAAAATGTTGGGCGAATTATACAATAGCAATTCGGTACATTAATTATCAATCTAGGTTTTTAGGCTTATGAAGCAGTAGGAAAAATATACGCAGAACAAATCTCAAAGACACACCATTCCAAGAAAACTATGAAATAAATTCAATCCAGTTGCTCACCTAACAATGGACATNAATTCGGTACATTAATTATCAATCTAGGTTTTTAGGCTTATGAAGCAGTAGGAAAAATATACGCAGAACAAATCTCAAAGACACACCATTCCAAGAAAACTATGAAATAAATTCAATCCAGTTGCTCACCTAACAATGGACATTCTAAGGTCGAATTGCAGGTTGGATATAGGTTTTTATTTCCAACAGTACTCCATTGGATCCACTCTGTTAGCCAAATTGACAACCATTAATATTGAAATAAAAAAAAATAGATCAAAAACACTAATTCATGTGATCAAGATAATTATCATGGGTAGCTTGTAATCAATGAAGTATGACAACCACCAATTGTAGCGATATGAAACTATGGACAATTCTGATCCAGATAATCAGTAACTAGACTGTCAACAATCAAGCATGAAGCTTCCTCTTCACATGTATTAGTTAAACTACAATATGAATGAGATTGCAACATTAATAAACTAATGCTCACTACATAATTCCATGAAACTACCTACATGAATTAAATTGAATGAATTGATTAGAAATAATAGAATTACAATTAAATGTAATGCAATGAAGTAAATAAAACAACTAGGGAACTACTTCTGAGACGAAGGAGCCTTTCCTTCTCTCATAAGTATGCCCATTCTACAATTACAAGCTCAACAAATCAACAATTAATGGTGCAACAACCAGTCTTTATATTCAAAAAGTAACAGAGTACATGGGTGCTTGAGAAAAGTATGATCTGCCTCTTTAAAACTACATCAATCTATCAAATCTTATGTTCGAGCATGAATGCTTCTGATATTTATACAATGAAATTCAAATTAAAAACTAACATCACCCTGAACATACAATCCTATGTAATCCACTAAAGATTATCCAAACATTACATTTTTAGTTTCATACAAACTAATTGAGCCAACAGATTTCATATAAGTAAATTCGTTACGATTTCATGACCAAAGACATGGAATCATAACAATCTCATACATGTTACATGAATAGATTGGACTGTTGACCATGGTTGGAGTGTTGGACAATTTGAATAATGGATGTTCATGTGTACTCGATTTTCTCCAGAACCCATATCTCTGAATCGGCTGGAACGGGTGGAAAATATGTCAACCACCAAGGTGACTACAAGACCTATTCAACAAACTACATGAATGTTCTAGTAATGTCATCAGCTTGAGTAATTAACATATTTCATTCATTAGACAAGGGGAAATTAAATACTTAGGCTAAGATGATTACCTTTGAACCAAGAATGCGTTTTGGAGACAAAATGGTGAGAGATGTAACTTTATAGGGAAATAAGGTGGAAAATGGAAGTAAAAAGCAAGATAAGGTCCTGTAAATTGTACCAAAACACATCAAAACCAAGACCCTACAATTTCCAATTTTTTTTTGTTCCCTTGGTTATGGGATTCCTCCTAACCATGAAACCGACTAGTGCAACTAGCAATTATAGAGTGGTTTCTCATTATCATGCATTCAAGATGCCTCAAAATACATCAAATACCCAACATCTGAAAAATTGCACATTGGCCCAGATGGCTATGTTCCTCACCTGACAGGGGCACTCAATGCAGTGGATTCTATTGCTTCCTAAGGGGGGAGTACCGATCTAGGTGGATATTGGTGCCCACCCACCTATTCCAACTGGCTCCTATTGACAATTTTTAGTTCAACACGTTTTTCTGTAATTATTTGTAATTGTGGGTTATACACTTTTGAGATTATCTGAAGTCCTACACATATTCTAGGTGGATATTAGTGTCCACCCACCTAATCCAACTAGATTATTTTGGATGTTTTCATGTCGTCACATCTTTTTGTATGGCTAGGGTCGTTTTGGGGCCCTAAATAATGTTTTTTTTGGCTTGCCACAATCAAATTGTAGACAAAATCAAAGTTTGATGGCATAATGTGTATTTCTCGAAAAGACCTTTCCAACGGGATATCACACACCTAAAACAGAGGTTGTATGAAAAATTTACGACCCAAAGAAGTTGAGGTACCAACTTACCCATCGGGGCCCTCATAAATTTTGGCGTTTCATCTCCTAGGGTTAGGTTTTTGGATGCCTAAGGTTTTGAAATTCATGATTAATGTTAAAAAGGCCTCTGGAGCCTCATTGTAATCATTCTTCTCAGACGGATGTGCGCAAGAGGAACATCTCTTCTTAGAGATAACTACCACCATTCGGGCAAGTTGTTTTCAGTTCTGCAGTTTTACAGTTTCATCCTATTTTATTTATTCAATAGAAGTTATTGTTCACTAGATATCTGTTGTTGTTCTCAATATCTCTATTTTATTGTATTCAGTCTGTTATTCTTTTTGTTCCGCTTATAAATCTGGATTAGTGGTATCATAACAGTTTGCTCCTCATTTATTTTTCTTTGTGCATGTCCCCGACAAGATCTGGGTACAAGAAGTTGGGACTCGAACCAGACAAGCCTTTGCAAGATCGACCACACAGAGCTCGACAATAGCCCATGGGGGATGAAAATAAATATGATGGAGTAGGATATCCTTTTAAAATGTTGCTCGAGGAAGCCCTTGCGCTACAAAGGAACTAAATGATGGACAACTTTGCATAGATCCTTCAACGATTGCCCACATGAGACACATCTTCATCAAGAGGCCATGCAACCCCCTTCAAGGTACAAGTAAATTTTGATATTCCATTATTTGAAGGACTGATAGATGCAAATGCTGTAGATAAATGGTTGAATCTGCTTGAAGGGTATTTTTCGGTCCACAATTTTTTTGACAGGGAAAATATTACTTTTTCAATCCTCAAGGCCATCCCCCATGTTAAGGACCGATGGGATACTTACTCTAAGTAAAGGGCCATAGAGGAATTTTCAATATTTGTGGTCGCCCCCACATGGGATTCCTTTAGGGATGCCATTAAAGAACAATACTACCATGTTGGAAGCTACGAGGACTAGTACACAAGATGGACCATGTTGCGTCATGAAAGGGACTAGATGATAGCAGATTTCACCAATATTTTCCATACCCTGCACACCAAATTGGGTATCAAATACTCTAAACAAAATCTAGTGCTCAAATACTGCGGCTGTCTGCATAAATACATTCAAACATAAATGGATTTTCTAGACATCACATCATTAGGTGCAACTTATAGATATGTTGTCAAGATTGAGCAAACATTTAAGCAGAAGAAACGAGAGTTTGGATATGCAAACTCCTCACAACCAAAGTAGGGAAAAGGCGGCCCCAACCCAAAAAACAAGGGATAGAGAAAAGATGGCCTCTCTCAGGACAACCAGTCCAAGCCACAACCCAATAAGGGTAATGAGAAGTCAAAGAAGGACATGGGAAAATGGTGTGAATACCATAAAATCCCTTGGCACAACACCTAAGAATGTCGCTCCAAGCACCCTACAATTTCCAAATTTTTTGTGTTCCCTTGGTTATGGGATTCCTCCTAACCATGAAATCGACTAGTGCAGCTAGCAATTATAGAGTGTTTTCTTGTTATCATGCTTTCAAGATGCCTCAAAATACATCAAATACCCAACATCTGACAAATTGCACATTGGCCCAGATGGCTATGTTCCTCTATGACTAGAATAATCCAAACAAATTCAGGTAATAGAGCTGAGTATACACTGGAATTAAGAAAGCAAACCTACACCAGACTCCAAATTATTGAATGAACCTCCAATATGCTATGGATAGTAGAATTATAGCCTATTCCTTAAATTGCATCACAACTGGAGAGTTTCATATTTCATTTCCATAAATTGACCCCACAAATCCGGAGAAAAGGGCTTTGCGAATTGCAATGTTAAATTCAAACCACTAAGACCACCAATTAGAGACATCCCATCTTTGTCTACCATAAACATTGATGGTATCATAATACCTTGCTCCACCGTTAAAGAGAATGTGTGTGAGCTTACTATGGGGAATGAAAGATTTAATGCATGTCTTTTATGCATGGTTAGATATGCCACTTGGATTTGCGTGGATCCCTTGGCATTAAAATGCCACTTGTCAGTTCACTTTTTGAAGTAACCATTGATTAATTAATTATGGGATTAGTGTGGTAGAATTCCCCTCTTTTATTCCAAGTTTTCCAACCTCCAAACGAGCAACAATGTTGGCTAGATATTATCCTTGTTAGTTTACAATTTTTTGGGGTAGTAGTGTTTCTCATATGTATTATAATTAGAGATGAGTCACCTATTACCATCAAGTCTCTAATGTGGATTGAATCTAGGATGTTTAGTCCTTGCTAGAGCACCAATGCCTCAACTTGATTATTTATTGCTTCTCCAAGACCCCATTTAAACTTATTTATGTTTGTCCCTTGACATCATAGATGATCTCCCCCGTACTTGCTAACCTTGAACAATAACTATTTTTTAACAATGTGGAAGCAACATGTTTTCTGTTTTAGCATCACTTTTTGCAACAAAGAATGACACTTTAGCGAATTTTTTTGACGCTGAAATGACACTAATATGACACAAGATGATGCATGCTTTGATTCAGTCTCGTGATAATCAACACAAAAATGATGCAAGTTTGATGCAAAATTAGAAAAATATTGAAAAAACGATGCAAAATCCATTCTTGCATTGGAAACTCATTGTCCATTTCTCTTACATGTTGAAAAATTTGGGGAGGGGTGTCCTTTGTTTCAATTTCACATGAGGGTGTGGGGCAAAGCTTCTTAGAGCTAAAAGGGATTTGTGGGGACACTCAACATGACTAAACAAGGGATATTTTTGGGGCATCACCGGATCTCTTGGATTCACAAGTAAGTTTTTTGTCATTTCCCCCTTCTTTTTTTAATTTGTAAATTTCAAACAAAATGTGATGTGGGTTTTGAAGATGGGAATTGGGTTTTAAAAATGGGTTTTTGGTTTTAGAAATGGTTTTTGGAGATTGTTTTTGGGTTTTCCTTCCCCTTTCCCCAATTCTCTTCCTCTTCCTCTTATCCCTCCTCTTCCTCTACCTATCCACTCATGTTCTCTCATGTGAAATTGGTGTGAAGTTGACTCTATATTTTCCTCTATCATGTTCCTTTTCTTCTTGACACTATCTTGAAAGAGATGGCTCTAGTCATGGTGTGAAATTGATTAAATGTTAACGAGGTAGTGCATTTATATATACATGGTCCGTAACTTTCACACACACACACACACACAATTAAATTACTACTAATAATTAAATAATCAAATTAATAAACATAATCAAATAATTAATAATAATTAAATTTATAATAACAAAATTAATTAAATAGTTAATAACACTTATATTAATTGAAATAATAAAATAATTTCTAATACGATTTTGACCCTAAAACAACATAATTTTGACTCTAAAATGACATCACCATGATGTTAATATAATGCAATTTTTTTTATTATGTCGAAAAATGATGTTAAAATGATGCATAAATAAAGTAGTACAACGCTCGAAAGACACAAACTTGATGCAAAATATCTGCATTTCGATGCTAATATGACTCTAATAATCTAAAATCCATTTCCTTAATTACGCTAACAAGGCTTATGATGATGCTAATATGACACACAACAACCAAAGAGACACAAAAAACATGTTTTCAATGCAAAAAAGATGTAAATATGATGATGAACCCTTGCCTTTCAATCATTTTTTTATGCAAACATGATGAAAAGTCAAGACATAAATGAAGCACACATAAAAAATATCGATGCAAAAATGACGCTTGAAGAAGTGCATGTTGATAACATTGACGCAAATATGATGTAAATTTGATGCAAAAGATGATGCACTATGTTGTGTCAAGTTTTGCATTATGCAAACTAGATTTTTTGATCCGGATTATTTTCAGCACGAAATGAGATCGAAGATATAATAAATAAATGCACAGAGATATCGCAGATATTCAATAATATAACAGAAATATACCAGAGATGCAACCATAAACACAGATATACAGTAATACACGATTTCTATTAATGAAATAAATGTACAGAGACTGTAAAATACAGAGTGAAAGACTCGATAGAATGGTGGTAGCTTATCTATGAGAAGAGATGTGACGACTACTCGCATTCACAAGAAGATGATTACAATGAGGCTCTGAAGGTCTTTTTACAATAAATAGGAATGCCAAAAACCCTAGACATCCAAAAACCTAACCCTAGGAGATGAAGCGCCAAAAGTCATGTGGGCCCCGTTTGGGTAAGTTAGTACATCAACTTCTCGAGGTCGTAATTTTTGCATACGATCTACATTTTAGGCGTATGATAGCTCGTTGGAAAGGTATCGTTGAGGAGATTCATTTTGGGGGCTCAGTCATGCCTTTAGCTATCATTGAGAACCTCGATCTCGAAAAACCTTCATTTAGGCCCTCAAAATGGCCCTGGAAGTTAAAACCCGCTAAAAATAGTAAATTGCCAAAACTGTCAGAAAACTGTTTTGAGCCAGTCGGAAAAGGTGGGTGGCCACCGATATCCACCTGGATCATTTTTTTAATTAGAAAATTACACTATGAAGTAATGCGACAACCCTGTATCGTTGTAGTGTAACCAAACCATTCAATCTCATGAGAAATTGGTCATTATGAATAATAATCGTATTATATGGGTCATGCTAACGACTTAATACTCTATAGAGTTAATCCCGAAAAATGATGTTTCATATGTTAGACTGCGAAGGCCACCTACATTCTCAAATAAATAGAATGGAGCTTTGAATGAATAATTCATAAAGCATGATACTTTCTAAGGTTTACAAATGGGGTAGCAAACTAAGTAGGGCTGACTATCGGGAAAATTCTCCATGGTTAAGCATGATTGATCTAGAGGTTGATTCTTGGAATGGCCGATCTTGTTAGGAAGTCCTGGTTACTAGGTGCAATTCTTAGATGCGATTTTGACATTTTGTGATTAATTTCATTGGTTTTAGTCCCACTTCTTCACCCTTGTGAGCATCATCTAATAGAATGATGGCTAAGTGGAAATAGGAAGATGATGCAAGTAAGCTTGGGCAAAGTGTGACATGGAAGATCTAAGGGAAAAATTAAGCACATAGATGATGGACATTTTTAGTGTGCTCCATAGGCTTTTCAATGATCAAGGTAATGATTGATTATGCACTCTCTCGACATTAACAACAAATTCGTCTACCATGCTCTTTTGTCAACATCGACAACTATTGTGGACACTTAATTTATTGGTGACCATAATTTTTTTGTCGATGACATGCTTGTCAACAACTCGCTTATCGATAGCTTGCTTGTCAATAACACTCTTGCTGAGAATTCACTTGTTGATGACAGTCTTGTTGGAAAATCACTTGTCAACAACACTCTTGTTCACATATTTGTTGTTGACAATACCCTTATTGACATCTTGCTTGCCAATAACACTCTTGTTGACAACCCTCTCGTAAAAAAATCTCATGTCAATGACACTCTTCTCAATAGCTTGTTAGTCGATGACTCTCTTATCGACAACCTTCTTAACTATGAGGCACTTGTCAATAGTCCTACCACATCGACATTATTAATCCTTCCATCAATAACCTTATTCCATCAACATTTCCTATCCATAATACTTTAACACCCCACAATTGCATACAACAACCCAATATTTGGGTATGCAATACCTTGGATGGTCTCTAGTAAAACCTTTATAAAATTTAGAGCTTAAGTTTCTATTATGCACCCAGTTCTAAAGCATGAATGCACTCTACACCAACTCATGCATGTTACTAACTCCACATTGAACAAGATCGTCATACCTTCACACCATCCACAACATATAACACATTGATATATATATGTTTATATATATATATATATATATATGTTTATATATATATATATATATATATATATATATATATGTGTGTGGGGGGTAATTACCAAACATATAAAGTGAGATAATATTGATTTAGAGATATCCTAATGTCATAAAGGCCCTTTGTGTGATTTAGTTATATATAGAATTTAAGAATCATTATCATCAATGAGAGAGGATCTAGGGGTCTTCGAAACAGATTGGATGACAAAAACATTTATTTTGTATATACATTGTACACTTTATAGTTATTCACCAACACATAAAGTATGTTAAGCGAAGAAATATTAACTTAGAGACATCCCATTCATAAAAGGGCCTTTGTGTGTGAATTAATTATATATAGAATTTTATAATGTTTATCATAATGACATGGAGACAATTGTTGGGTACCTTATATTAAGGGGGCACGAGAACAAATTGGATGCCAACGAGTGATGTAGAAAAAGTACCACGAACAGTGATGTCATCTTAACCTCATAAAAGATTAAGAAGCCTGTGGACAAACATTAGGGTATATCTCGAGTTCAGAATATATATTTTTATAATAATAAGTCGACATAATTACTTGGTGCATTCTAAAGTAAAAAATTAATCATTATCTTGTTTTGTGTTTTGTATTAATAATGAGTTAGGGTAGTTCTGTTCCACATGGATATATGAGCTCGGACATGTCCGATTTATAAATGGTATTAAAAACTACCTTTAAGATTCCAATAAAAGTGTTATTTAACTTTTTAGCGTTATTTATTATGTTAAAAATTATTAAACACTTATTTCCCATTTTCATCTTTTGAATAAGAGCAGGTGCAGGTCATCCACTTGAGTAAGTCAATGAAAAAATAGAACCTTCCTCACTGACAAATAATTTTGTATATTTGTTTAGAGGAAAAATATAACTACTCATATTCATATATATAATGTTGTGAGGAATTGCTTTGTTACTATAACGTAGTGATATTCTTCTTATTCGGATTCAATTCTGATTCATTTTTTTTTATTAGTCTCTTATCTTCTATCTTAGTTTTAATTTTTGATGGCTAAATTTGTTAATTTTGTTAATCATGTTCATGGAAAAAAAAGTTTTTGAAATATTATGGAAAAATCATAATGAAAGGAATATTACTATCCCCCCACATACACATATATATAAAATTAGCATATCAAGTATTATATAGGAACACAGAAATATTTAGAGGATGTCATATAGATCTTTAACCTTTAGCATGTGAAAATGGTATATATTATTATAGGTTTAGAGTTTGAGATCTTTATAATCAATTAGAGAGAATTGTTTTTTCTGGTCAACATGGGTGAGAAGTATTGGTAAAAGTCTCGAGTTCTCATTGATGAGACCTATGTTCAAGTCCCATGGAGAACATATTTAGATAATAAATGTGAGAAAATAATGTGCTTTGTATTATGTTAATGTGATGTGAGATTCATAATTCCCCACAAACAAGCAAACAAACATTTGCAAATGTAAAAAAAAAGGAGAGAGGACTACTTTTTATTGATAATTTTTCTTTCAATTGATCCATGGGGAGCAATGAAATTCAACTCCACATTAACGTGGGATAACAACCCACTTTACCATGGGTAGGAGAGATGCGAACCTTGCACATCTCCAAGTAAGAGTAATGCACTTACCTATTAACCATCACAACATAAATTCAAAATCACAGGTCAAATATCTTTTCCTCGCCTCATTTAACTTCTTACTAAAAACACTATTCTACCCTCTTGGCTCATCACTACTCTAATAGCCACTTAATTTGCGTCACATTCTTCCTTAAATACTTTCCCAAAATTTGGCAACTCCAATACTAGTGCCCTAGTGATTCTCTCCAACAATTAAAACCTTCACCATGCTTGTTTGTTCTAATGAAATCATTGTCTTCGTGTGCATGTTGTCTTCAAATGCACAAATTCCATTAGACCCTCTTATAACGTTCAGGTAAAATTGAATGCAATGAAAACTCTATACATCATGTACATTTTGTGGTACTAGACAAAGAGTCCAATATGACCTTCACTTTTTGAGGATCCATGCTCAATACTTTCCACAATATGACATATCTCAAATAAACCAATTCATGCTTAAGAACATACATATATTCAAGTTGTTGTGCAACTTTTTCTTATCCAAAGTTTCCAACATCGATCTAACGTGTTGCAAATGCTCACCTCTTCTACCACTATAAATCAAAATGTCATCCATGTACACAATCTCCAACTTACCTAAGTATGTTGAATGCTTTGAATAAATAATTCATAAGGCACAATAATTGCTAGGATTTTGTAAATGGGGTAGTGAGCTAAGTGGTCTTAACTACGGGGAAAAAAATTCATGGTTAAGTGCACTTGATTTGGAGGAGTCTTGGGATGGGTGACCTTCCTTGAAAGTCTTGGTGATTGGATGCAAGTCTCGAAGGTAAATTGAAACTATTTGATTCATTTCATTAGCTTTAATCTCACTTCTTGACCCATATGAGCATCACACAATGCAATGAGTGCTAAGTGGATTATTCAAGTTCATGAGAATTTGGTCATGGCGACTAATGCTCATGGGAGATGGCTCTTGCTGAGTTAATTAATATTCTACACAATTAATCCCAAAAAATGATATTTCATAAGTTGGATTGCAAACCTCCTCACATGCTTAAATAAAGAGAAGGGGTCTCTCAATGAATAGTTCATAAGGCATGATACTTTCTAACATTTTGAAAATGGGATATCAATTTAAGTGGGTTTGACTACGGGGTTAAATCCGTACGTTTAAGTGTGCTTGAGCCGGAAGAGTCTTGGGATGGGTGACCTTCCTAGGAAGTCCTGGTTACAAGGTGTAAATCTCAAAGGTGACGATTGATACTATGTAATTCATTTCACTAGTTTTAATCCCACTTATTCACTCCTACAAGCATAACTTAATGCAATTAGTGCTAAGAGGAGTATTCATGCTAATGAGAAATTGGTCATTATGACTAGTGTTTATGGGGTATGGGTCATGCTGAATGAATTACTCTATGTAATTAATGTTGAAAAATAATATTTAATGTGTTGGACTAAGAAATCTTCCCACATGCTTAAATAAATAGAAGGGAGCTCTAAATGAATAACTCATAAGGCACAATACTTGCCAAGGTTTTGCAAATGGGGTGGCAAGCTAAGCAGGCTTGACTATGGGGAAAAACTCCATTCTTAATTGCACATGAGTCGGGGGATTCTTGGGATCAAATACCTTCCTAGGAAGTCTTGGTTATAGGGCGCAAGTCTTGTAGGTGGTAATTAGCATTGTGTGATTCATTTTGTTGGTTTCAATCCCACTTCTTCACCCTTGTGAACATCGCCTAATGGAATGATTGTTAACACTACTACAATATGAGTCTATAACATCACTGGTTTGCAACATTACTACCCATTTTTCAATTTTCATTTTTTTTCTAGCATGCATCGGGATTTTACAACACAATTTTTACTCCAAACCCACAACACTAAAAAATATTTATTTATTTATTCGGATTGTGTCATACTTGCATTGACAAGCTTCATATTATTTCCATTTTTGCGTCATTTTTATGTTGCTAAAATTTGCCGCATGTCGAAGGCATATGTTGCATTGAAATTCCATCTTCTATATAAATGTATAACGTCTTATTAGCATCATATTAATGTCATAATAATATATTTGGTAAAAAAAATTACGTGTTATGAAAGTGTTGTTGTATTTGCACACAATTTTGATGTCATTCTTCTAGGAAGTTCCAAGTGATCATTGTTAATAATGCAGTTTGTAGAACCTAATGTTGTTCGACAACACATGTATTTCAACAGAGGACAAACACCTTCAGTAACGACTCACACAACCATATCAAATATCAACACACTGATACTGTGACATGATAAAACCCCTACAGGGAAACATCCACACCCCAACCAACACGGTCACTTGAAGCAATTTATTAATGCAAAAGAAAATGATTACAAAGAGATTTTACAAGAGAGTTTATCACAATCGATCATCGAAAAATGACCCTCCATGCTCTTTAAATAGAGATCATGGACCAATCGGGTGTTAAGCCACAGATCAATGTAGCCATTAAGATCGAGGAGAATATGAACCGTTGTATTACTCTATGTCGGGAACATATCGTGACAGTCGGATTTCCTAACTACAAATTCATACTAATGCATCATAAAGAAACACAGTAAGAAACACACTTTTACCTAACGACACATTAGACCAAGTAGATATTAACTAACTGCCAAGTGTCTAAATATCCTAACACCCCCCCTTAAGAACAACTTGGGATATGAATGAAGGATTTACAATAGTGGCTCAATAGGAGAAGGAAGGAGGCATTAGAGCCTATCCCCCCTTAATGACAACTTCCTGAACTCCTAACATATATTGAAGTTTGGAAAACTTCGCTTCTGTAAGAGACTTTGTGAAAATTTCTACAACTTGATCTTCTGTAGGGAAAAAGAGAACTTCGATAACTTGATCATGAATGAGATTTCTGATGAAGTGCATGTGTATCTCTATGTGTTTTCTACGCTGATGTTGAATTGGGTCTTTGGCAAGCTTGATGGCACTCTGATTGGCACACCAAAGGCTGGTCGGATGCTGCTGCTGAAATCCAAACTCTGAAAGGATCTGTCGAAGACACAAGGCTTCCTAACTTGCATTTACTGCTGCTCAATACTCTGCTTCTATTGAAGAAAGTGCAATAGCTTGTTGTTTCTTACAGTTCCAAGTCACAGGTCATGAACCAAGGATGAAAGAATAACTTGCAGTAGACTTCTGATCATTAGGGTCGCCGACCCAATCTGAATCAGTGAAACCGACCAATAAAGGAGTCCCCCC
>SNQJ01S0025690.1:24358-35967 GCA_010110895.2 Picea sitchensis
GATTGGGGGTGTTTTTGTTGTTGTTGTGGAAGATGGACTTGGAGAGCATGCTTATAAAAAACTCTTTTTACATAAGAAGAATATTTTGCTTCTCGATGACAACAAGGGTTAGATCTCAGTTAGCTTACCCAACAAATGCACATTTTCCTATCTGTTTTTGATTTGATGATATCACATAGGGCGAGGGGAAAAGAGTATACATAGATCTAAAAGAGTAGCGACCTAGAAACAAACAATATAAAACTGAAATAATACTCTACAAAAATATTAAAAAGGGCGTATTTAGGATTTATACCTTAGGATCAGATTAAAATGGCCGTATCTTGGGCAAATAAAAACCTTTTTGAGTGAAACGAAAAAAAAAATTCTTACTAAAACAAGCACTCTGGATACAATGGAACAATTTTGTCAGCCCAAAAATGTTCATAAATGGAAGAAACTAGAGATGAGGCAACTTGGCTTCATGATCTCGATCTACAACAGGAGTGGGTCTTCAAACAAGCTCTGATACCATGTTCGAAAACACATGTATTCTAACAGATGACAAACACCTTTAGTAACCACTCACACAACCAGATAAAATATCAACACACTGATATTTCGACATGGTAAAACCCCTAAGGGGAAACATCCACGACCCCAACGAATGAGACCACTTGAAGCAATTTATTAATGCAAAAGAAAAATATTACATAGATATTTTACAAGAGAGTTTCTCACAATCGTTCATCGACAAATGACCTTCCATTCTATTTAAATAGATATCATGGACCAATTGGGTGTTAAGACACAAATCAATGTAGCTGTTAATATTGAGGAGAAAAAGAACCGTCAGATCTCTCTATGTCGGGAACATATCGTGAGGGTCAAATTTCCTAACTACAAATGCATACTAAAGAAACATGCTAAGAAACACACTTTTACCTATTGACACATTAGACCAAGTATATCTTAACTAACTCCTAAGTGTCTAAATATACTAACAAATGTGAGGAATAATGTTAGCAATTGGGAAAGCATACATCCTCCCTATAACTCATCTCTTCTCTTCAAATTTCATGGAACTACAAGGAGAACACCTTCTAGTGGAGGTTTTTAGTGTTACAAAATTTGGAATTTTTTTCAAAAAAACCTCTGTTACAAACCCCTCTATTGGTTGCAGAGGTTTTAACAAATTTTCCATATAACTAGAAAAATTTGGGCGAGTGAAGGTTGTAGTGGATATATATATATATATTTCTGGTGTTTTTATTGTCAAAACGCACCAGTGTGTCATTAAATAAAATTCCTCGGTGCATACCTAAACATAAAATGCACTGGAACGACCTTACATAAAATGCCCCAAAACATACATAAAACCAAAAAATTAATCGGCGTGCCATTACATAAATTATCCACGCAGACATAAAAAAAATGCATTGGGGCACCATTACATGAAATGTCTCGATGCGTACATAAGATAAAAACCYTTCAGTTTGCTATTACATTACTGCCTCGGTGCATACATATGATGCAAACACACCGGGGCAATTATGGTTATTATGCCCTGAATTTCCATTTTGTTGTATGCAACTCGAGTGCACTTGTATTTTATGTCYRTCCCRGTGCTTGTATAATTCGTACGCTCTGGTGCCTATATTAAATATAACACATCGRTGTGTTAAAGTTTTTTAAAKCACCAGTGCAGGTATTATATTTAAAAAACCAATGCGTATTTATCACATACCCACTGTAAAATTTGAAAATGATATATATTATCACTCATTTTATGCACCAATACTTCTGTATAATTAATATGTACCMGTGTTTTAGTATGCTTAATATGCACCGGTRTGTATAACCCCTTAAAAAACACCGATTTCTATATTATTTTAGGCACCATTTTGTGAGTTCATAAGAATGCACCGATATGTATATATTTTAATTAATTGTTTTTTTTTACAAATATTTTTTTATAATAATATTGTTTTTTATATTTTTGTTATTGCATTTTGATATAATGAAAACATTAATGCCTTATCCAATGACTTACACCTCTATTATTTGCAACAATGTAAATCATTCACATATTAATAAGTTATTTGCAACAATGTAAATCGTTCATATATTAATTAATCTACAACACAAAAGTTTACACATTTGACAATGCAATAAAATAACAAACCATTTTATTATAGATGAATAAGAGACCCATGGTCATACAAAATGAGACAACATAAAGGTCCACAATAATCAAAACGGAATCAATATGTAATTGTTATAGTTATTGGTAAAATGTCCTCATGCAATTGAAACATTATGTCCACTACATTAAGTAAAAATATCCATGATTTTTACAGATCGATATTACAAAACATACAACTTGTAGTAACATTCAATTATATTGATCGTCATACATCACCTGAACTATTGTCATTGCTCACGCTGTGTGCATCCCTCATTTCTTGATCCATTGTAGGCGATATTGTACTTTGGTTATTTAAACCGATGTTTTCTTGCTCGACTTCTTGTTGACATTCCAACTTCTCCTGGTCCATCTACAAACATAGAAATAAAGCATAATAAGTAAATCTACTTTTATAATATAGTAGAATATACATGATAGCATAAATAAAAAAGCGTACCATAGCAACGAGTGATTCATAAACCATACACATCATTTCGAAGCCTTGCCTCATGCCAGTTATCACAAGATTTTATGTTGGCTCCTCTCCATACTTTGTTTCCTGCATGTTTAATACACCATGACAAAGCATAGTCGATATAATTAATACAAAGGTTTCTTATTGTTCCATTAATTATAAAACAAGGTAAGTTAAACAACATATCTACTTACAAATTGTTCAATTAAACCTCAATACTTCAACTTATACTCACAACCATTAGTTAACCCAATGTTGATCAATTTTTCGGTTGGCTCTTATTGAGGGGGACTCTTAGGCCCTAATAGTCATCACATATATGTTATTAGACTACATGATAATATGTAATAAGGAAAGAATACATGTAATAAGTAGATAAAGATTAACAAAGTAAATGTCTGTAACAAGTGGTAAATGTAACTAAACAAAGGATTAGTTGGAGCGGGTGCAACCGCTCCAACCATTTACCTATTGTATAAATAACCCTAAACATGGAATACAAACTTGGAATGGAATTCCTTCCCTAAATTCTCTCTTCTTTTTGGATTATGTGCGTGTTCTTGATATATTTCACGATGTAGTCTCTCTTGGATGTCTGCCTCAATTGTCTGGACTACAACAACTCTTCTTTGTATGCTAGCACCTATTAGAAAACATCCATGGATCAATGCAAATTAATTATTTAAATATAAATATCAGAACAAATATGAAAACTTAAGTAACGTCGAAAACGTAAGTACTCAAACTTTGCAATCAACCCTTTTTTTCCTTGTCGTCATGTCTTGTGTGCTAATTGGGTTCCATTTTGTTTTCTTAACAAAACAATTGAAAATTAGTATTTAATATGACAAATAAATTCGATGCACATAAAAGAATAAATGAATGATCACATACCTCCGATGCACGCTATTGTTGGGATGCATCCTCCCATGATGTAATTATGTTCATTTCTTTTACCATTTCCTTGTACACTCTCTTGGACATCCCTACCAGCATGTATTGGATTTCCCCTTGTTTGTCGTTTGGAATTTTCACAATCTTCCTGAAAAATGAAAAAGCACAATAATTTTTTCTTAGATGGACTTGAAAGTAAATATAGCAAAAGAAATAATTTAGTAATTATTGGAACATATTATAGAAAACATGCTTAGTAATAATACCTTTTATATGATTCTTTTTTGCTATTGTAAGGTTTTTCTATTGGAAGTCTCACGGGTCTCGTTGACCATGGATCCATAAGCGCTTCTTGTAGTGTACGTATAACCTAATTCTTGGACTCACTGGATTGATTTTTGTATTGTATGTAGAAATGACGTCTATACATTCTTTCCACTATATCCCTAAAAAAGTCTATGTAAACAATTTTCCCCTCTCATTAACTTCAAGCACCACTCCAGATGAACTGATGACCAAGCACATCATTAACAATTTTTTCCCTCTTTGGACGAGATTTCATTCCCTCGTTATCAGTCCTTGCATAACATTAAAAAAATGTGAAATTGAGTATTTAAAACTTGTTAGTGATTACTGTTAAGAAATTATTTTTTATTAAAAGTCAAAGAAGAACTTAATGTAGATTATGTTTCGATCCACCTGGTTCCTCTCTTTGCAATGTTTCCATTGAGTTTTTATGCTCTTTTGCACTAAGATTGCGAACAATCTTATCGAGTTTCTTCAAGTTTTTGCTTTGAATGACACACATTAACCAATACACATCATTAATTTAAACTTACAAATATTTCAAAAATATTAACTTTTTAATAAAACTTAAAGAACTTGCCTCCCTCTCTTCTTGGGATGAGCTACCATTGCGCTCGCTACAATAATATATTTTCTTTGAACTTCTGTCAGCCATCTTGTATAAAAAAACCAGGAATCATCAGAAATAGAAATTATGATTTTTTTATACAATCCAGTATTTCAGTGTGCTTAATTAAACATAATACATCGGGACGTAAAATATATATTCACATCGGGGCATAAAACATATAATCATATTGATACGTACTATCTGTCATTGTGAACCTCTAACCCATACACATATGATATGAAATCAATGCTACTTACTTTTTGACCAATTGGTGCTTTCACAGATATATGTGCCCCGATGCACTTTTCTAAAAAGTGAGCATTGGGTCAATACCTCTGTACAGTGTGTACTGGGGTGATTTTCTTGTACAGTGCGCACCGTGTACCGTGGAATTAAAAAAAAATCGCCGACAACGACAAGGTTGACAGGTTTTGGGATCCATTGCAACAGATACCAAGCACCCCATATGAAACTAAATAAACCCTATAACAATCTATTGCTTAAAAAAACACTTAAAAAATCTATTTCTTAAAAAAAGAGGGGAGTAAGAAAAAACAACAAGAAAGCTACGACTTCCAATACCGAAGGTAACTATGAAACCCTTGCATTTTTTTAACATGCATTGAAAATAGTTTGAATCAAATAGGGAAAGATTGAAATGATTAGTAGAATGAAATCACATACTTGAAATTTCTTCTTTGCATATTTGTATGTGCCCTAATGATCCCTTCCAATTTTGTCTCTTCAAAAAAGTTCAGCCACTCCAAAGTATTTTGTGATAAATCTCTCTTCCACAATTCCTCCCTCTAAATTCTGCGAAAAAAATGAAATAATGAACAATGTTTTAATTTGTAAACAAATACGTTTTGAAAAATCAAATTCCCTCTCTTTTTTCACAGTGTTTTTTCAATTTGTAAGTAAAAAAACTTATTAAACTAGATATATTTTAAAAATTCAATTTGTTTTCAAGTCGGTGCACCTCATCGATTTGTGTGCACCAGTGCATATATAGTAAACAACAAACTGATACCAATTTTATAAAAAAAATAGAAATGCAAACCTTCGCTATTAAAATTTATGGATATTTTGGTTTGCAGAGGTTTTAACGGATGTAACGGTTCAGTGTGTTTCATAGTTGGTCGTGTCGGTGCGTTTTATATATATAGACGCATCGATGCGTTATAAAAAATATAAAAGCACCGATAAAATTAATATCAGATTCAAGCATGTATTGATGATGGTTTGGTTCAAATGCAAAGAAAAGAAGGTTATAATATCAAATGGACAATACTTCAATTCCAACTCATTCCATATCATTGCAAGTTTTTCAACTTATCTCACACAGTTTGAAGTAAATCTAGATTTTATTTATAATTCATATATTTGATGGAATTTATGTCATTTATGCGTGCACATTTGAATAATTGTTCATTGAATTTTGTAGGATCATAAATTGGGAGCGAGTTCAGATGAGAAAGATATTCCACCAGTGCCAAAATGTCCCAAGCTCTTTTCAGGAGAAATATATCGCAGACAAATGTTTGATGAAAATGGATAGCTACTTTACCCTACCAATTGTAACATGCCATCTTCTAGTAACCTGTAGCCTGGGTCAACAATATTACACCATGAATTGGATCTCTTTAATGACACACCAATGGTGTGTGGCTGTTCAAAATGTAAAGGGTTGAAGAAGAACCCTTGACGTGTCACATTGCCTCATTATATTAATGAATGACTACCCAAAGTTGATGGTATAATACCTCCCACTGCAGTCAATAATCCAATAGGTGATATAGAAAAGACATGTAGGAACATTTCCATATGCTCATTTTTTGAAAAGTTGGAAGCCATATCAATTACATTTCATCCTAAATTGGCCAACCCGTCTCCTTTTATTGAGCAACGAAGAGTTCTTATAGTGAGCCAAAGTATGATATCAATACTATCCAAAACATCACTACTAGGAGATCAAAAACTTTGTATGAGCTAAGAGCAAAAAATGTCCAAGTACACACCAAAGTCTATTCAATTGTTGGAAGGTAGCGATGAATTCCCTCCTCCTATTCATCTACAAAGTAAATACCAACCGAGATTTGTATGGCGCTTGGCCGTTGTCCATGCCTATGCCCGATGTTGGAACCAAATTCTCTTTTTGTGGAAATAATTATATGATTTCCAAGTCTAAAATATATGTTGTAAATATTGGGCTATTTATCCTTTCACATGTATTCGTTCTTCCCAAATAATCAGTGGCACTTATGCCATTTTGTGGTCCTCTTTAGAGTCGGTATGATTACATGAATATTATCAAATGAAAACATAACATTTCCATGTATAGTATGTGCATGAATGGTTATGCTTCTGGAAACTTTAATAGGAAAAACCTGTTATATATCGAGAGTTGTCCATGAACTCATGGGAACATTGAAGGGTTCATAAATAGTTCCAGGGCCTCATTATTTAGTGCAAATTGTTCCTTTGAGGAACACTCCAATGACAAATAGTTCTTTCTGAAAAGGAAGGCATCCATATTTTTTGTTGTGCATGCAATATGTAGTTTGTCTCCTGGTGACGAGTCGTTAATAAACTATAACTTTATTAGACCACCAATTGCTCATAAAAAACACCTTGCATTGGGTCTACCTTTAGACATCCCCTTGGGGCGCAAGAAAAATATGATTGAGTAATTGTATTTTTGAATTTTCAATGGAACTAATGTAAATGTATTGCTTAATTCGACATTAGTTTTATAAAGTGGCTAGTTGCATGTTACAATCATTACATCAAATATGGGGACTAAGCTCTCTATAACTTCTACACATGGACTTTTGTTTATTTTATTTATTGAGTTTGCTTAATATTTTTTATATTTTTAAATATTAATAATGAACCTTATCCATTATAAACCTTGCACACTAGGGATTGTATTAGGGCCTAATATGGCCCACATGTGAAAATAATGCCTTTTCCCTTAAATTTGATGCTTTATGGATTATTCATGATGCAAAGGGCCCTATAATATCAAATAGGCTCAGAAAGGGAACATAGAAAGCATCACTTAGTTAAGGATCTCTTAGGATTAATTGTGGAGGACAAATGATAGTTGTATATTAGTTATTTGATAAGACATACGTATTAATAAAATGATTTTGATTACATGATTACAAAAAATATGAGAATGAATATTAATAATTGTAGAATTTACATAGCACACTTATGTCATAGGATGCATGCACATTATATAAAATTAAAATTTTTAGGAGGGAAAGTATCATATGTCCATGTTATATAATGACCTTATTGTTGATTTTTCAATAAGCTAGGTTAAGCATGAAGTTCATTCCATTTTATCATTTACCTTAACCATAGATAATAATGTTGCAGCAACCAAGATCACAAGAATAAACACCATGCACAAGAACACAAGAAGTATCCTGGGAAACCCTTCTCAACAAGGGAAGAAAACCCAGCCAAATTCTTTGCTATATTCTTTAAGAGAAAGACCTTCACCACCAAGAATGACCTAGCAAACAAGAGGGTGCTCAAACCCTAGAGGACTAGTGTCGAAAAGAGGTGTGCACCTTTTCCCAAGTAGATGTACTTGCTGAAATTTCCAAACTCACAAGAAAGATATGATTCCACAATGGGGAATTTCCCTTTAATTATATTAGACATGTCCTATAAATTGAAGTGTCTATTGGCTCAACAAGGCCGACCTCTCTAATTCATATAATAATAATAATAATAATAATTATAATTAATATTATCGAGATTAATTATCTTTTACATTTATTATTAATCACATTAAGGTGGGGCTGACTTGTACCCTTTACATAACAATTAGGGTTACAGGAAGGTCTGGCTCTTGAAAAATATATAGCAAAGGATCTAATACACCCACTAGTGCTCATCCATTAGGGGCACATCCATAGGGATTTCATAGCTCTGATTCACCGCATTACACAGAAGAACCAGATCTTCACATGTTCACCTATGCTTGTCCACAGGAACGTCCACTCTACAGATCTTCTTTCCCACTGCCTCACACAAGAGAATCATTTGGAGCCTTCTCATCAACTCTACTGCTCAGAGGAGGCTAATACATCATCTTCATTTCTGTTCACATGATGATGCACCCAACACTTTGCAATTTCACACATTCACCTTGTTCTCAGCCACAAGCACGTCTAACTCAACATATTGCCTTTCCCACTGGAAAACCATCTGGAGTTCTTATCAACTCTTTGAATGGAGGAGGTCATATCAACATTCCTAGCTCTGTCTCAGGCAAGAACCACGTACCCTTCTTAGGGGATTTCTCTTAGGTTTGTAAGCTGAGAGAAAGACTTACATAGCTGCAATGATCCACATCTCATAGGTTTGTAAGCTGGAGAATATCTCACATGGCTGCATTCATCAACACTCCCTCTCAGTAAGGGAGGCATTCTTTATCGTGCCAAGTCTCACACAGATGTATTTTGAATTTTGTCTTGGCTGGAGTTATCGACACTCCCTCTCAACTAGGGATCCATTCTTTACGAAGTTAATTTGGTGAAGATATTTGCAATCTGCTCATGTGCAGGAAGGTACCGCATGTGTACGATTTTCCTATGCATCATATCTCTGATATAAGGATATTTCATCTCATCATATTTTGATCCATCAAGAAACAATGGGTTCTTAAGGAGATTTACTCACGGCTCTTGGTTATCATCATAGAATCCATCTCATGGTCAAGTAAATCTGTTAGAATCTTGCGAAGACACATTGCTTTGCACACTTGATGCTATATACTATGCCTCTGTGGTACTTAAGGCTACATATTTTTATTTCCTGCTACATTAGGAGACCATGGAAAAGTTCACGATAGAACATTAGGCAGATGTGCTTTTCCGATTCACTGTACTTTCTTCTCAATATGAATCGACATATCCTGCAAAATCAAGTTCATACTGGAGGCATATCTCAGGCCATATCCAATTGTGCCTCGTATATATCTCAATACATGTTTTGTTGTTATCTAGTGAGTCAGTCTCGGTTGACTCATGAAATGACTAGGAACATTCAATACATGGCATGAATCAAGTCTAGTGTTAACCAGATACATTAGTGATCCAACCAACTTTGGATCAGACTCGTCTGAATCATCATCAATCGTCTTCTTTAAATCCATCACGGTGGATTTTGCATTTTTTCCTACTGAACTTCTTTAATATTTTCACCGTATATTTTCCTCGACTCAGGAAAATCTTATTGGTCCTCTGTCATACTTCTTGTCCCAAGAATTAGTGCATTAGATTCTTCATCTCGAATTCATAAGTCAAGGATTACTTGTATCCAACAACAATGCTTTCTGAATAAGTCATCAGAATCAGGCTCTCGTCACCAACACTGTAATGATATAGGTTTGGATCAACAACACTCTTGCTGAAATCCAAACTCATCAAGAATCTATCTATTTGATATAGTTTCTAACTCATGGATGGTAGTACGGATGGAAGTGTATTGGGTTCACTGGATCAAGTGTCTCATCATAGAAAACTCCCTCTGTTTGTGAGAAATCTCTGGCTATAGATTTCGTTTTGTATTTCTCAACACTTCCATCAATTGTATGCTTGATCTTATAGATCAACTTGGAAGTTACCACTGACTTCCCTTCTGGTCCCTGAATAATGTATTATACATCATTCTTTAAGATATACTGGTATTCTTTTGTTATGGCATCTTGCCATACCTGTTCTCTTGTTGCTTCTCTAAGACCAAGAAGCTCAACATCAATGAAGTGGCTCATGACTGAAGGATAGCTCGAAAATCTCTTTTTATTTCTCGGGATGTGCCTTGACAGGCTTGTATGTTTCTCTACCTCTTACAGAGTGAGTCTAGGCAGGCCTTTTATGCCCTACTGAAATATCTCTGAACATATCAACTAGATCAACTGAAATAATGTATGTCTCTCTCTGAATTGCTGAAGAGGGAGAAGGCATTGTCTTACTGTCAATCTCCATCTGAGATTCTCCAGATCTTTGAAAGACTGTCTCTTCTTCAAGGGAAACGTCTCTGCTTGTGTCAATCTGTCTCTAACCAGGGATGTCAATATGGAATGTTTTGAAGATTCACTGTATCCTTTCTTTCTAAAGGATCTAGCTTGGAATTCTTCTCTTTGGGTACATGAAAATACACTGGGCACCCAAATAACTTGAAGAGTTCAATCTCAGAATTTATTTCGATGCAGACTTCTTCGGGAGTTATTTTTTTCAATGTCTGGTGAAGACTCTTGTTCTGAAAATATACCGTGTCATGCATGCTTCTGCCCATAGAATCATAAAAGGATTCTGATTAAGCATTATTGCATTGATTGCCTCAATGATGGTTTTATTCTTCCTCTTTCTCAAATAGTTTTGACTCCCTCCGAGTCAAGTGACTCCCTATGAGGGATATACATCTTCCTTTCTTGTTAGCCTATCTGGAACAAGAAAACAAAATGAACCAACAAAATAATGCCTCCTAAAGGAGAATAATGAGTACATCTCTAGAATCAAAACAATTTAAGGAATGAGGTCACAGCTACAACACCTACATGTACTGTAGCAAACTTATAGAAATATAGTTTAGAGGAATGACAATTACAACAATCAAACCTGGATTCTTTTCTTTGAGTGTGTTGTTCCTCTGAATGCATTGAGATCCCTCTGGATCCATGACTTCAACAAAGGCTCCTTCCTCTTGCAATTTCCCTCATGATAATGATGCAAATAATATATACAAGTGCATACCTGAGGATGCTGATATGATTTCTCCAATGGCTCTTGGATGATCTCTATCCTCTGAGATATTTATGACGAAGATATTAATGGTGTCACCTTTTGTCATCTTTGTTATTTTGAAGTTGGCCCTTCAATGTAAGGGCTTGAGTAGGTGATTGGCTTCCTTATCCCGACATCATCTTCCTTCCATTCATTGACAGTTGTCTTTGGTAAACTCTTTTGTATTACTCACAATAAGTCATCCTCCGAAGTCTTGTTTTCAAGATCTTTGAAGTTGCTTGATTCATCAAGCTTATCTTCCATCATAGTTTGTGTTCATCATAATTTTAGATTCTTCACAACCCTTTATCAACTAGGCTAGAAAACCTAACGGCTAGGCTAGGCTAGCAC
>SNQJ01S0025690.1:53480-84963 GCA_010110895.2 Picea sitchensis
ATCCTCATCATTATGTTGTCCTTAGAATAATGTGCACACCACTCTAATTTTGCCAACTTTCAAACGATATGTAGTATTTTAAAAAGGCTTTTGCATTTGACCTCTATTTTGCATTTGACCTCTATTAAACTGACACAAATCTCGGCCTTTTTACTGTCAAATCATCTTCAACTCTTAGCAAATCGGGTGAGATCTATTTTGTACAAAGCAATTCATTAAATGAACCTATGTATACATCTTAGCAAATTGCAGGTCGCTTCTTTTAAACTTCACGCAATACTAAATCCACACGCAGGTTACTCTCACACATGTTACTCTCACACATGTTACTATCACGCAGATTTGAGAGAATCACTAGAGTCGCTCCACGCCCTCTTCTCACGTAGGTGCTCCACGCCATGCTCAATGAAAGATCCTCCTCAGACTTCGAAGTAGTGTGAGGTAGATGAGGTAGGTCGCGCAACCTCTCTCCATGCTCAACTCCATACTCAACTCCACGATCCGCCTTACCAGCAAGCGATCCACCTAGCGAGGAGGGATACACAAATAAGGGTGCACGAAGATGGGTCGTAGACAATGATCTATCTCTGTTCCAATCCTTCCAGCAATTCGAGTTTCTCCTCGGAGTAGCCAACAAATTCACCAGTAGCATCGATCTTTCTTTCTCTCCTCCATCCAAAGGTCGCGAGCGATCTTCCTTTCTCCTTCTCAGCGCTCCAACATCGATTTCCCATAGAGATCAGCGATCCGGTCAACAAGAACGATCCGCCTCTCACAATTTCCCAGCGGCTCTCATTAACAACGGTTTTGATACCACTGTTAGATTCATAATAAAGAAAATGAGGAAAAGAGTAAAAATATAATGGAAATAATAGAAGCAATCAAGAAACCATGATGAACGGAGATAACTAAACAATGGCAGAAAAGGCATACTCTATTCATCAATACTTTTTGTAAATAATCATGTACATAGATGTACATATATAATAAAAAGGACCATAACTGTTATGTAACTGTATAACAGTTAGGTTAACTTAACTAATCAATTAACTTATGATTAGTGTTTTAACAAAAAATTGTAACAAACACTCACTGCCTAGAATTGTTCAACTGCTAATATTGTGTTTGAAAATGTGGATCTTGATTGCTGATTCTCTACCATAAAGTCTGCATGGAGGAGAGGATCTATATACTGAATGTTGATTGAAGACAAACAAGTGGAACAACTCGACACCTTTATGTGTTAGTTGTTCATTTATCCATAGAATTGAAGAATCCTTTTTCCACTTGTTTTATTTGTGTTCTTTCATGCACTAAGACCCATAAATATGAATATTAGCGCAAGCAACATCATATCAAGCACCATTCTTCTCATTCCTCAACATATTACCTATACGTTGGATGAAATCCTTCAAGCATCCCAAGGATCCTTTGTCTCCATGTTGAGGAAGAGAAAAAGTATGAAGGCAATCGATATTTACATATGACTAAATATGGGCAAGTAAGAAATCATACAAAGAATGGATATAGCATCCTTTAAACCTCTCTTAACTTACACCTACTAAACTTATTAGTATATCAAGCATTCACTGCACAAAAAGTTCCTATGTGGTCTACCCTTCGGCCTCAACTTCGGGAAAAGTTCCAAGGTCTGTATGATCACCCACTTCATTTTCTTTTGGGATATCCTGAGAGAAAACATCTCCAACATCAGAATGTAGAGATTCAATGGTTGAATTCCCTTCTGAAGAAGTTGAAATCACATTGCCTTCATAAGCATTATCAGTCTCAGATGTGGTTTCATGATCTATAATTGTATTGTGCTCAGATTTTGTTTCATCTTGTTCCGATGAAGTAAGGCCTTTGGCATCTTCTGACATTGCATGGTGGAACACTCTTACCTCACCTTCTAATGCACCTTGGTCTACAGAAGAAAAATGCTCAGTGTTATACGACTTTGTCTAACCAGTCAGTTTTGTCCCATTCTTTGATTCTGAAGTTGCAGAATCATGAAACCCATTAAGTGAGTCTGCTTGAGTTTCATGTTTGTCTATTACATTATCTTCCATGCGAATTTCATGTTCTTTCGCAATAATAACTATTTTGTTCTTCTCTTCTTGTTTCTTGCCATATTCTTTTGTATTTGGATCAACAACAAGAACATCTGTGGGGTAAGGGACTCCAAAATGTCTTCATCAGAATGAAAGATTGGAATGCGAGAACCCACTTTACCAGATGAAGTGGTAGAAGGTGGGATAGTGAACCCAATATCAATGCCATGGGAATGAGAGGTGTGGTTCACATACACAACATCTACAGAGGTAGACTGAAGACTAGTGGATGAAGTTATTTCTTTTCGCAACCCCATTCTGTTACAGGTTTGTAAGGCACTATAAACCCCCTCTTGAGGCCTGCTTCTCTGCAAAAGGAATCAAAATCATTATAAGTATACTGCCCTCCATTGTCTGATCTCAGTACCTTGATCTTCCTACATGTCTGGTTCTTTACAAGAGCTTTTAACTCTTGGAATTGTTAAAGACTTCATCCTTGGCCTTCATAAAATATATCCAAGTTCTTTTAGAAGAATCATCAATGAAAGTAACATAATAAAAATTACCTCTCAACGAAGCTGATGACATGGGTCCGCAAACATTATTGCCATTCAGACTAATAATGTCATTCTGTTTTGGAACAACTTCCTCAATATTTATTGTATCTAAAGACATTTAATCCTCAACATTTTCCCCTTCAGAACTGAGACTTGAGGCAGCAAGCTCATTTTTTACAAGAACTATTTTGTTTAACTCGACACACTCTGTAGAATTCTTTTCCGTGTCAAGAGGATGATCCAATCCATGTTCAACTTCAGTCCAATTTTCAACATTTTTGTTTTCAAGACTTTGCTCATTGTTATGCTCTTTATCTTTAGATTCCAAGATATTCCCTCTCTCTCATTATGTTCATCTTTAGCCTCTGTGGCTTCCTCTATAAATTTCACAAACTGGAAGTTGTCAAACGCTCGAGCTAGAATATTATTACCAACCTACCGCATCCCGTCCAAAAACCCATATCATCTGATACACTCCCATGGGTGCTCTTATCGGCATTTTGCTCGAAAACTGAGCGTGTAACCCTTAACAGCTGAGCGTAGGAATTTGACATTTTGCTGGCAATGTACAATCAAGCACTTTCAATCTTTCTTAGTTTCCACGAGTTCTACATTGTCCATGCATTCTCTTCCTCTTTGCGTTTGTGTTTTCCATATGTATGAATTCTATGGGCCTCCAACAGATAATCCTCTCTTATGGATCCTTTGAGATTGATGGATACTGATGCAGTCGCTCCTTACTGCAGAAACACACGAGAATCCTGTAGCTACAAAGGCACAGTTTAACAAGGCAAAAACAACCAGTCTAAACATCAAAAACATAACTCAACTCAATCTTACTCAGATCATTTTATTCCATTAAAATACCCTAACCGAAATGAGTCAAATGCTCTCAGTCCTCAAAACAGGACACACAGGTCCTCGGACATATTCCACGAACTACCATTTGCAACCCTCTGACCACCAAACCGGCATAAAGCGAGAAAAAGCAGAAAAAAGGACCCTGTCATTTCCGGGCCTAATAACTTTTTAAAGAAACCCGGTCAGGAAAGAGCCTTGATGGAGTGTTGGGTCGATGTTTATTTGCCAGATATGTGATCCGCGGATTAGGAAACAAGCGTTATGTTTGAATCCTATGCTTTCTGCATCGCAGATCCTCTTCTTTAAAATTTGAGCCTCGGTTCTGGAATTCCCCTCTAACAATAACCTCTCGGTGGCAAAACGCTTTCTGTACATGATCGAGTTGGCAGGAGTCGAGGCTGATCCTTCCACTTAACTAGATATAACTTATAAGCCTGGGAGCGTGTAGTGGTTAGTTTCGTGTCTAACACACATTCAACTTTTTCTCTTTTCTTCTTGGGTAAAAGTTTGGTCGAGTCCCCCCCTCTGTCATGATGATCATTAATTGATTGGTATTCATTGGCCTCTTTGTTTGACTCAGTCGATAGTGAATAAAGATCAGCCACATTGAAAACAAGACTGATGTATAATTCTTCTGGTAGATCCATTAGGTATGCGTTCTCATTTACCCTTTTCTTAATTTTACAAGGACCAAACTTCCTGGGTTTCATTTTGTTGTAGGTTCCCTTGGGGTACCTTTTCTTGTTCAAATGTACCATGACCATTTCTCCTTCTTGAAAGACCTTTCTTCTCCTATGTCGGTCAATATCTTCCTTGTACTGATCAGTCATTGACTGCAACTTTTGTTGGACTTGTTGATGTATTCCTTGAATTCTCCACGAAAATCGTAGCATCCTGGCGAGATGTCTGGGATGCATGAAGCGATCCATAGATTCAACAACCTTTGGGATTGGCTCCATGAATAATATGGTAATCAATTGGTTGATGCTTGAATTATAGGCAAATTCTACTTGTGGTAAGAATAGGCAAGTCCCAGCGAGGGTTTGTCACCTACTAAACCGATGTAGTAAATTTCCCAAGCTCTAATGTGAAGACCTCGGTTTGAGCATGTCCGATTCTGCGGGGATGGTAGGTGAAATTTGAATTGCAATTTCATCAATTTTCCTCCACCATTACTCTCCAGTGGCCTAAGAATTTGAAATTTGTTAGATCACTCGTTATAGTTTTGGAGGAAGGCCAGGTGTAAACGAACAATTTCCTTAAACAACAGTTGCGCTATTTTACTAGCATCATTTGTCTTTTTACATGGTAAGAAATGGACCATCTTGGAAAACATGTCCACCACTAAAACGGTCCTTGACCCTTTTGGAGTGCATTGGCGGATCCAACAAAATCAAATATCGGTCCATGGTTTAGCCAGGTGGTGAGGGGGCGTATGCAGAACTGTGTTACTGCTATCCTCCTTTCGTTGTTTGACAAACTCTACAAGCAACTTAACAAAGGTACATTTCCGTCCCTCTAATAGGCCAATTTTTTTGGTACTATTTCGAAGGTCTTGTCCCTTCCAAAGTGTCCACCCATTCCATTCGAGTGCATTTCTCTCACAATATTTTTCTTATTAGGGATCCAAGGGAATGCATAGTTGGGAACTGCTAAACAATCAGATCTAACAAGCGGTACCTTAATTGAATGTAGATCATCCTGTTCTTGCCCACTTTCGAATTAGATAATTTGGTCAAAATGAGATGGGTAGGTATTACTGTTTTCATTTCTTCAAACCCGATGATACGTACTCATTACTACACTAGTAGATTAAGCCTCCTACTCAAAGCATATGCCACCAAATTTGTTTTACCACTTCTATGTTGCAAAACAAAAGTGTAAGCCTGCAAGAAATACACCCATTTGGCATGTTTGTGGGAGAACTTACTTATTATGGGAATTGATGTATTTCAGTGCTTGGTTATTAGTCATCAGAATAAATTCTCTATGCAGAAGGTAATGTCTCCAGTGTTTCAAGGCTTGGACTGCTGCATAGTACTCTTTATCGTAAGTGCTATATTTATTTTTAGATTATTTGGTTTCTCCTTTGAAAAAAGCTATAGGTCAGCCTTCTTGGCTTACAACCCCTCGATAGCCTTGAGAAGCATCACGGTGATCTCGCAAAAGTTTGTCAAAGTACGGTAGGGTGAGCCAGAGCCTCGATAACTCTTTGCTTGAAACATTTGAGAAACTACTTTGTAAGTATTTTTTCCTCTGGTCTGGATCAATCAAAGGAAGCTTATACCATTTACAGAACTTCTGAACCTTATAAAATTTTACTAGCCCCATGAAGCGCTCTTTACTTGATTAATATTTTGGGGATTAGTCGCTTCAAGGATGGCCTTGACCTTTTCAAGATCCATGCTCAACCCATTTGTTGGAACTACACTACCCAAAAATATTAATTTTTCCTTGCAGAACTCACTCTTCTTAGGGTTGATAAACAATCTCTCAGTTTGCAGGATGCCAAGTATTACCTTCAAATGCTCTATATGTTCCTCCATAGTCTTACTAAAAACTAGATATCATCAATAATAAATTATTATAAATTTCCCAATGTGTGATCTAAATACCCGGTTCATAGTTCGCATGAAGGTAGTTGGGGCATTGGATAGACCGAATGACATCACCACCCATTCGAATAATTCATCTTTCGTTTTGAAAGCAGTCTTCCACTCATCACCTTCCCTGAATTTTTGATTTGAACATCCGCCGGTCAATTTTGGAGAAAACTTTGGAACCAGATAAACAATCTAACAAGTCATCCATTCTTGGTAGTGGGTATCGATAATTCACAATAATCTTGTTAATAGCTCTAGAATCCATGCATAATCTCATGTCTTCCCTCCCTTCTTGCAGGAGAAAGTAAAAGTGAGGTATACGGGGGGACTCATGTTTTCTCGAATGAACCCTTTTTCGATCAATTTTGTTATCTGCCTCCTCATCTCCTCATCTTCAAAGGGAGTCATCCTATAAGCTTCTTGGTTTGGAAGCTTGGCACCCGAAAGTGGGTCAATTTGATGTGTAATACCTCTTGTGGGAGGTAGACCCGCTGGTAGATTTCTTGGTGTCAAATCAGGGTATTGATGAAGTAATTTTTGCACTTCTAGGGGGACTGTTTGTTGTTGCAATGACTTTTTTTCTCGGGGTTATAATAGATAGCAAACACCACTCTTCAACTCCTTGGAAAACCTCTTCGATCCCATGGTACTCAAGGAGAGGGCTGTTGATTCAATCAGTCCTTCCTCCTTGAATGGCTTCAAGATATGGCGCTTATTCTTGTGAAGAAACTCATATGTGTTCTCCTTACCATGGTGAATTACATCCCGATTATATTGCCATGGTCTACCTAAAATTACATGGCATGCATCGATTGGAACCACATCACACCACACTTTGTCTTCATAGGGCCCAATTTTAAAGTCGACTAGAAAAGTTTGGTTTACCAACACACTATGATCTTTTTTAGCCAAGAAATACTATAAGGATGAGGTTTAGGAATGCAGTTAAGTTGTAATTTTTGCACCATTTCTATACTTACTAGATTGTCATTGGATCCTCCATCTACAATTACCTTGCTGACCTTGTCCTTGCACTTACACTTGGTACGAAACACACTTTTCCTCCTCCAATCCTCTTGAGGGGTGACTTTGTTACCAGATATAAAGGTCCTCCTTAACATGAGATTTTCACCTTTCTCTGCCTCAACTTCTTCTGGCAGGAGTTCTGCTCCCTCTTCTTCTTGAGTCATCATCACCCTTTTTTGGGTTTTGCAGGCAATCCATTGCCTTATGGGGGCCACTGCATACAAAACACTTCAAGGGCCTCCAAACCCCAGCAAAAGCCCACTCGCTTCCCCTGTTCCAAGGGGTCTATCTACCTTGGAAGTCAAGTTTCAGCTCACTACTAGATTTTGCTTTGCTTGTCGATTTAGAAGAACTTCCTCTACCCTTATTCATACTACTACCCCCTCGCTTGATAGCTGCCTTGTTCCACCTATTAAATTTTTCTTGATAACTTTGTGCTAAGCGGTATTAATGCTTAGATCCTGAGCTCACTTGATTAGGGATAATTAGTCTTGGAGCTGAGCCTAAGGCAGTGACATACCTAGGCTGGCATGTTTAATCATCTTCTTTTCAAATGGGTTCTAATCGCAGCTTAAAGAATTTCTTCCATAAATGCTGAGATATGGATAGAATCGCCTGCCTTAAATTTTGGTAGTCTTGAAAAGTCTACTAGCGATGGTTGGAGGCGGCTTTCCAACTTCGAAGCTTCAACATCTTGACCACAACTTATCTCTCTTTCCTTGTCTCTTTCTAAGGTTACGGGAGATTCTCCCACCATAGAGTAGCATGTGACTTCATTTTGGATGCCGTGATTATAGTCCTCGGTTCAATTCCTCCTCGATCCCTTCCTATCAAAGTATTTCTCCAACTCTTGAATCCAATCCATGAATAATTCTGGATTCAATTCACCCGTGAAATTAGGGACCTCGACTTTAGCCCTGGTTTCTTGTTTGGTTATTGCCTCAATAATCCTCTCCATGGGGTCTACAACTCTGACATGACCTCGTGGAACCTCTAGTTCCTCCTCGGATTCTTCATAGGGAAATCTGGACTCAATGGCCTCTAATCTTCGCAGGAGTTCCTCATCAAGGGTTACTCTCCGTCTGGCATTTCTCATGCCTCTCCTTCCCTAGTTCATATGGACACCCCTCAGAACTGTCGTTGTGCTATGATACCAATCAGTCTGATTTCTCCTTACGGTACAAAGAATCCACAGCTCTGAGACACAGTTTAACACGACCAAAAAAACCAGTGTAAACATCAAGACAAAACTCAACTCAATCTTACTTAGATCATTTTATTTCATTAAAATACCCTAATCGAAATGAGCCAAATGCTCTCATACCTCAAAACAGGACACGAAGGTCCTCATACACATTCACGAACTACAGTTGCAACCTACAGCCACTAAACAACATAAAACAGAAAAAAAAAGGGACCCTTGTCATTTCCCAGGCCCAACATTTTTAATAGCCATAAATGCAATCTGTGATGAGTGTTGGTGGTATTTTATTTCCACTTTCGGGTACTCCCTTGAGATCCGAGATTAGGGAGACGCCATTATGTTTTGAATCCTATGCTTTCGAATTTTCAGAGCAATCTTTCCGGCCGTGGTCTCTAACCCATTTTTCAGTTTTTTAATCTCATAGGACATATATATCACATGCGATACTTGAGTGAAATATTTAGATTTGTTTATATACGAGGTCTATGTAAACTCATTCAACGCATTGTGCACATTAATATCCACTGTGGGATCTTAGCTTGGCATTCGCTGCTTGGGCTTTGTCTCTTATGTGATGTTCAATGACTTGGGGGTAGTTGGATTTGATGACCAAAACCCTATAATTTTGCAAAATCACACTTGGATTTATAACTTGAGGCCTTTTAAATAAAATAGAAAATATAGAGTGGCAAGGTCAATGACTTGGTGTAGTGGGCTCGATGACCAAAACCCATAATTTTGCAAAATCACATAGTTTATAACCAAGGCCTTTTTAAATAAAGTTGAAAATATAGAGTGGCAAGGTCAACTTGACATTTTCAAAATCATAGTTTATAATAAGGCCTTTTAAATAAAATAGAAATATAGAGTGGCAAGGTCAACTTGGGCTTTGTCTCTTATGTGATGTTGATATTGGCTTGGTGTAGTGGGGCTCGATGATAAAAAGCCACAATTTTACCAAAATCACATGGTTTATAACAAAGGCCTTTTTAAATAAAGTTGAAAATATAGAGTGGCAAGGTCAACTTGACATTTTCAAAATCACATAGTTTATAACCAAGGCCTTTTTAAATAAAATAGAAAATATAGAGTGGCAAGGTCAACTTGACATTTTCAAATGAAGTTGAAAATATTGGACAATGAAAGATAGTGAAGTTGATAGTGAAGTTTTACCGGATTAAAAGTTTTGAGAAGATGAAAGCTTTGACGAGGTTGGCACAATTTGATACAAAATGGGCTAAGAGGTTGAAGACTTTAATGAGATCACATTTGTAATTTCACTACTGAAATTATTACTTTTTCGCAGTGAATAAACATGAAAATCATTGATAACTGTAGAACAAGTTGAAGGGATTAGGATAATTTTTTTAGGTATTAAAAAATCCATTCACCTAATGAACCCAAAAGATAATAGGAGAGAGTGCATATATTTCTATATAAGACAATCAATAACTTTTGAAATATCAAGCAATAAGCATACCTAGTCTCTTGGTGGACTTTAAAGAATGGAAAACCTCATGTACAAAGATGAAATAGCATCCATGTTTTTTTTCCCCTCTACATATCATGATTGTTCCTTAGAGATAATGAAGGGAAGGATGGGTTTGAGTCGAAGGGCTATCACTTTAGTGATAATTTTGTAGACCACATTACATAATGCAGTTGGCCTAAATTGATGAGGCTGGGAGACTCACTCCTCCTTTGGAATTAGCATAAGAAAATTAGCATTGAGAGCACAAAGCACCTATCCAGAAGTACGATATTCTTCAACTAGTTTCCAAACATCTTCCCTGACCATCAACCAACAATGATGGAAAATATGGGTAGTGATAAAAGCCATTGGACCCAAAGCGCCTTTCTGTTAGCCTTTCAGCATGGCGGTCCACTTCCTCAATGGTGGTGGTCTCATTAGTGCCACATTCTATTCCTAAGTGTTGGACATAGTGAGTGCGATATTGCCATTGGTGTCAACAAGGTGCAAACGAATCCATTATTAACCCAAAGATTAGAAGGAATAACTTTAATCAAAGATCAGAAGATATGACACATTTGAAATAACCGCGAGGCGAGTTCTATGAGTGAATAAATCCTTTTGTAAAGGATTGATTTACATGAGTCGTTCATTCTTAGTTTGGGACAATCCGGGATCATTAGATCAAGGTGAAGTAAGAGACTGGGAAGGATTAAATCTCAGCCAGTTATAGATCTAAAGCGGTAGCATTATAGTGTCATATCACACTAAAGTAAAGAAGGTGTAGTGCTTCGGCTTGCCCTCCGATGAAGAGGTCTAAAACAAGTAAGTTTACGAGAAGGTTGAAGCCTCGGAAATTAGAAATCCCTTTCAACCATTGATCACGGGTGAAAATATTGAAGCGTCGAGGATGGCACTAAAGGAAGAAGATTGGTAGGAAATCAAAATTGATCATACTCGAATAGAAGCCGGATAAACCAAAATCCCGAACTCTAGAGCTCCATAGTTAACAAAATTAAATTGATCAAGGCAGGGAAAATATCTCTGGTGATAGATCTATTGACACTTAGGCAATGATGAAGGATGGTATAAAGTGCAGCTCCCAGCCATGAAGTGTAAGGCCACTTCGATCGAGGAGGGATACATGTGAAGACAAATATGATGACATGTGATGGCTAGTGACAAGGAAGGTATAGTTGGAACATTAGGTATCTGAAAGTCATGAATCAAAGGTGACACATGGCAGCCATTGATGCCATGTCAAGCGTACGTCATCAAGCCACATCAACCACTCAGCCAGTGCCATGTCAACAATGACGTCATCAAGCCATGTCACTCTCAGATTACATCCTCCGGGGATATCCAACTTCTCCTACCAACAAAACTACCGAAGTGCCGAAGGCCGAAGTGACGATTTAAATTTTGGCCATTGATCTAATATCCTCAGGAATCTTTCTCGACCATTCAATCGACTACAGTGGAAGGATACTATAAGGAGTACTAAAAACTAACAACAAGTGGTCACCATAACTTTATGACATATTAGGTAGGTAAACACTCTGGATGGATTGAACTATCTCAAAGTTCGAGTAGCCAAGAGTCCCGGAGTCACGAATAGACCAATACGCAGAGAGTGGGAGCTCCTTTGTGCCTAAGTCGACGGTCCTAGCTCCTAGACATGTGAAGGTTATAAATAAGGTAGTGTTGATACACCATTCAGCGGAATTTTCTCTGGAAGAGTTGGAAGACTGCAAAGACTCGAGTCCCGAAAACGCCGAAGTCCTGAAGTGAACGACAACCACCCATCTCAAATGTGCAAATAAAATGTGATTGTCAATCTTGATAAGTGATTAAGTACCTGTTTGGCTTAGCACTTAGTCATCGCCTATGGTCATATGGAATAGAGGTCCTGAAAGTGCGTCTGTGGGAATTTTAACATACAGAGAAAGAATTGTTCCTCTGTCAGGAAGGGAATTTGAACCAGATAGGATCTTGATTCTGTCTTGATTGATATTAAGTGATCAAATAAATCCAATGCATTGGAAATCTAATCAAAAAGATCAAATATGATCTGTTAGAGATTTGGGGACGCAACAAAAGATTAATAATGAAATAAAAATGCATGGGATTGAGTTAAAAGAAATCGATCCATTCCTGTGATCGATTTATGAAAATCCCTCTTACTAAATTGAAAAGCTTTCATGTTAATGTGTGAATAATAATATAGGAAGATATTAATTTTAAAATTAAAAGACAAATGTTATTATTGTTAATTTAAATGAAGAGGTGCAATGGTCCAAACAAAGGGACACAATTCTTCAACGCTCACACCATTTTGAAGACTATATAAGCAAGAAAGAACGATGAAAAATAAGAGTCTCTGTAGTCCAGATCAGAAGACCAAAAGAAAAAGTAGAGTCCATGAAGAAGAATTGATGATACTTATGTAGTGAGGGTGGAAGGGAGGAGCAAGGAAGGATTCATATTCTTTACTAAGTAAAGTGTGAAAAAAAGGGAGTTGGTGCTTCCTAGGGTTGGTACCCTAAAGACAAGGGAGTTGGTTCTTCCTAGGGTTGGTGCCCTAAAGGAAAGGGATTTGGTGCTTCCTAGGGTTGGTGCCCTAAAACAAGGGAGTTAGTGCTTCCTAGGGTTGGTGCCCTAAAGAAGGGGATTTATGTCTTCAAGAGTTGGTGCTCTAAAAAGGATTGGTGTCCTTCACTATCTCAGATTATTCTTTATAAAACCTTGTAATTCTTGTTAATTATATTTATATAATTGATTTTGAATACAAATCCATTGTTGATCTATTGTGGTGATTAATAAAATAACAAAGTAATTTCTAATTGTTTAAAAATGTAATGTTGATTCACCCCCCCTCTCAATATTTCCAACAATTGGTATCAGAGCGAGTGCCTTCAACACAGTCTAATAACTGAATGGTAGATCCTGAAAGAAATGGATCAACAAGAGGGAATTTCTTCCAACAAAGAAAAATTGTTTAATGGAGGTGGTTATGCTCTCTGGAAAATAAGAATGAAAACCTACTTGTTGGTTGTTGGTTTTGATGTTTGGCAATCTGTTGTAGATGGTTACACTGCACCAACTACTCCACCCACAGATACTGCATGAAATAAGATTTGCAATGACAACTCAAGAGCAGTTAATGTCATTCTAGTAGGATTGACAAATTCTATATGTGTGAAGGTAATGCATTGTAAGTCAGCTAAGAAAATCTGGGACAAATTGGAGGTTGTATATGAAGGAAATAACAAAGTCAAGGAAGCCAAACTGCAAATCTATAGAGTTCAGTTTGAAAATTTGAATATGAAAGAAGAAGAGAACATTGTTGAATACTTTCATAGGGTAGATGAGGTAGTTAACTCAATCAGAGCAGCATGAGAAGAACTTACCGATAAGCCTATTGTACAAAATATATTAAAGTCATTACCTGTGAGATATGATGCCAAGATTTCCACAATTGAAGATAGACCAGAACTTGACAAACTCACAGTAGATCAACTTCATGGAATTTTTACAGCATACGAGATGACAACAGGGAGTGAAAACCATCAAAAGGAGAAACAACCTTTAAGGCATCTAAAGCAAAGAAGAAAAGGAACATATGTCTAATGAAGATCAGTGAGACATATCAGATGTAGAAGAGGCCAACTTTATAAAGAAACTCCAGAAAGGATTTGGAATATATAAAGGAAATTTACCCTTCAAAAGTTTCAACTGTGGCAGAATCAGACACTTTGCTAACAAATGTACATATCCCAAGCAGGAGGATAATGATGATGAAAAATCCCACAACCAGAAAACCGATACAAGAATAAATTTTATAAGAAAAAGAAAAACTTCTACTCCAAAGAAGAGATTAGATATTCAGACATAAGTGAAGATGAAGTTTCAGAGCTTCTATTTATGGGAATAAACACTCAAAATAATAATATAGATAATGAAGAAAACTCTGAAAGTGAAGGTGAAGTAGATCTAGAAGCTGAACTGATTAGTTCTCTGGAGGAACTAAGAAAGTATAAAAAGAAGAACAAGCTACTTAGGGCACAACTTCAAGAATTTGAAGAATCACATCAATCAAGAGAAACATATGCATCAAGAACTATAAAAGAACCAAAGCAGATCATCAGTGATTTGAAGTCCCAACTCCTGTAAGCTAAAATAATTGAAGAAGTCATTTTAAAACAACTCAATGATAGAAAACAAGTATGTGAGAAGCTAGAAGCTGAGATTGAGCTGCTAGAAGGTGAACTTGAAAAGAAAGGAAGGGATCAAAATTTGAAAATAGTTCAAAGGTCTTGGATGAAATTCTCAGTAGTAAGAGGTCACCAAATAAAAACACTGGTTTAGGGTACACCCAAGACTCAACTTCTACATCACAAGGATCTATCAAAAGACCAATCAGTTATGTAGATACTCTTAAAATCCCCTTAAGAAGAGAAGATAATAAGGCAAGGATGACTCCATTGGAGACCATCCCAAATAAACATAAATCAACATCCCCTACTAAAGAAAAAGATGACAAGAAGAATATAATCACCATAAGAAATCCATATAACAAATATCAATACATATTCCTTGGATATTGTTATTCCTGCAATAATTTTGGATACAAAGCAATACATTGCAAAGCCTATAGAAAGCACAATCCAAAAAATGTCCAAAGAAGTCAGAAGTTCAATATAGATAAAAGAAACTATAATTTGTTCTTTCCATTACAATATTACAATATGGAATGCCTCAAATGTAATAGCTATGGACATAAAGCCAATGAATGTAGATTTTTAAAGTATGTCAAAGAAATAAATATTCCCAACAATAAAAAAGTATCGAAGAAAACACAAGTAGATAAAACAGAGTGTAAAGTTGCCCTGCATGCAAAAAAGAAAGGATGTTAGTGGTATATAGACAATGGATGTTATAAACACATGAATGGATATCAAAACACCTTTATCAAGTTAACAAAGAAAGAAAAAGGAAAAGTCACCTTTGGAGATAATGTGTCATCCAAGATACTTGGAAAAGGCACTGTTAGCCTAGGGAACAACAAGGCCAAAGCAAAAAATGTACTTTTAGTAGAAAATATTAATCCTAATATCCTAAGTGTAAGTAAAACATGTGATCAAGGTCGCATAATTACCTTTGATAATCAGAAATGTGAGATAAGAAGAGAAGATATAGGGAAGCTAGTGGCAGTTGCACCAAGAACATCCAATAATGTGTACATCCTTGACATGGAAGGAGAAGAAAAATGTTTTTTAGGGCAAGAAGATGAAAGTTGGCTATGGCATAAAAGGTTGAGACATATAAGATTTGAAAACTTAATCAAATCCAATAAAAAGGAGGCAGTAAGGGATCTTCCAAAGATTATAAAGCCTTCAAATCCTATTTGTAAACATTGTCAAATAGGGAAGCAAACAAGAGTTAGGTTCAAAACAAAAGAGCATTCCACAACAAAACCATTAGAAATTATTCACACAGATCTATGTGGAACTACTAGAAATATAAGTACTTATGGTGAACATTATTTTATGTTGATCATTGATGATTACACAAAATTGACCTGGGTATCCTTTCTAAAAGAAAAATCAGAAGCCTTTGAGAAGTTTAAAACATACAAAGCCCTTGTAGAGAATGAAATAGATCTCAAAATTAAATGTTTGAGATCAAACAATGGAGGATAATTCACCTCTAAAGCATTCATTCAATTCTACGAAAATCATGGTATCAAAAGACATTTTTCATCTCCGAGGAATCCTCAACATAATGGAGCGGTAGAAAGGAAAAACATAACAATTCAAGAAGCTGCAAGAACCATGCTAAATGAAGCCACGCTTCCAGACAAATTCTGGAGAGATGAAATCTACATAACAGTCCACATACTTAATTGAGCTCAATTGAGACCCAACCATGACAAAACTCCTTAAGAACTATGGTTTGACAGACCAACATCTGTAAAACACTTTAGAATTTTTGGAAGTAAATGTTACATTAAGAGTGATGAAGATAATTTAGGGAAGTTTGATCCAAGATCTGATGAAGGCATATTTTTAGGGTATTCACCTAATAAGAAAGAATACATATGTTGTAGTCTTAGACTGCTAAAGATAGTGGAAAGTGCAAATGTAAAGATAGATGATCTAAAACTAAAGAAGAGCATATCCCAAGACATATAAAAAATTGATAAAAAATATCAGCAAGAAGATGATGATGTAGAATCTCAACAAGAAGACGATGATAATGAAACACATGAAAAAAACCGTATACTGATGAAGAAGACAATGAATAAATTCCCTTGCCAAAATCTCCATAAAAAAGAGTTCAAAAGAATCATCCTGAAAGTCAGATTATTGGAGATAAAAATTCAGGAGTGGAAATAAGAAGGAAAATCACATTTGACTCAGAACAAACAATGCTATTCTTGATAGAGCCTAAGTCATTTAAAGAAGCCAACAAGTGTAAAGACTGGATAAAAGCAATGGATGAAGAACTAGACCAAATAGAGAAGAACAAGACTTGGGAACTAGTTCCAAGACCCAAGGACAAGAATATGGTAGGAACCAAGTGGATCTTCAAGAACAAACTAAATGAAAATGGGGAAATTATAAAGAAAAAATCCATATTAGTTTGCAAAGGATATTCCCAAGTGGAAGGTATTGATTTTGAAGAGAGTTTTTCTCCAGTAGCAAGAATTGAGGCCATCATAATGTTCCTGACATTTGCATGCTTCATAAATTTCAAAATCTATCAGACCGATGTCAAGTCATAAGTCCTTAATGGAACACTAGAAGAAGAAGTATATGTTGAGCAACTAGAAGGATTCATGTTAACATAAAATCATGACTATGTGTGCAAGCTAAAAAAGGCCATGTGTGGTCTTAAACAAGCCCCCAGAGCATGGTTCTCATGGCTTGATCAGTGCATGCAAAACAAGGATATAAAAGAGGGACTACTGACAACAACTTATACATCAAAATTGAGGATCAAAACATGATTGTTGTGGTGGTATATGTAGATGACATCATATTTGGAAGTAATCATACTATACTAAGCAGAAAGTTTGCAATCAAAATGCAAGAAGAATTTGAAATGTCTATGCTGGGAGAACTGTCCTTCTTCTTAGGTTTACAAGTAACTCAAACAGAAAAATGAATATTCGTTTCCCAAGCCAAATATATCAAGGAAATACTAAAAAAAATTCAAATGGAAGACAATAAACCTATGAGTACTCCCATGGTCACTGGATGTAAACTAAGTCTAGAAGTTGACTCACCAAAAGTGGACCAAACGATGTATAGATCAATGGTTGGAAGTCTTCTCTACTCAATATCAACAAGACATGACATCATGCAGGCTGTAGGAATCGTGGGGAGATTTGAATCCAGATATCTTAAAAGAACCTTAGAACTTGAATTATGGTATCCAAAAGATAAATACTTCAATCTAACTGCATATATTGATGCAGATTGGGCTGATAGTATAGATGATAGGAAACGCACTAGTGGAGGAGAATTTTTTAAGGAAAATGTCTGGTAGCATGGCTAAGTAATAAACAAACATCCACATCACTATCCACAGCAGAGGCATAATACATTGTTGTTTCATCCTGTTGCACACAATTTCTTTGGGTGAAGAAAACATTAGAAGATTTATAAATAAGATATGATGATCCCATTACTATTAATTGTGATAACACTAGTTCCATAAGTATATCTAAAAATCCAGTAATGTATTCTAAATCCAAACACATCCTGATCAAATACCATTTCTTAAGAGATCAAATTACTCAAAGAGTGGTTAAAATAGTGTATGTGGACACCAAAGAACAAATTGCAGACATATTCACAAAACCTTTTCCCAAAGGTACCTTTGAAAATCTTCGACAAAAATTTGGAGTAATTCACACACCTCATTAAAACCACAAAAGTCGCATCAAAAGAAAAGGGGCACATATTAAGGGGGAGCATTTCCATAGGGGGAGCAAAGAAAGTGTTAAAGTTTAAGCTATTATTAGGTTACCTTTCAATTTACTAGATAACAATATCATAGATAGGATCACTAAGAGAAACAAAATCACAAGATACACAACATTTATCCTCGGAAACCCTCATGGGGAAGAAAACCCATAAAAAATCCCTTAATATAGATAGCCAATACAATGCCAAGACAATGAACCAAACACCACAAGAATTCCTCTTGCAAGGATGCACCTCTCTCTCTCTTCCTTCTTCTAACAACTGGTAACTGCAACTTCCTTTAATACTTCCACACTAGATGAGTGAGCTGAGTGTGTGTACAATTGAGGGGCTGGCCTCTCTTATTTATACAATCTGGCAGGTGCTGAACTGGTGTGTCTTTTCACTGGCTGGGACGACTTCTCATTCTGGGTGGTTATAAACACTATAATATATTCTAGCTGGGTTGACTTCTCATTCTGGGTGGTTATACCCACTTTAATATATTCTAGGGCTGACTTTTTATTTAGCCTATTACAATTAGGGTTTGACCAATCCGAAATAGGGGATTTGTTCATTTACAATACCCGACATGATCAATAATAAATATATTTTATCTTTTACTTTATCCACAAAAGGGGATAAGAATATTCTTTGCAGTTACACAATATTTTAACACTCCCTCTTAACAAGGATATTCTTTATATTTTGACAGGTCATTGGATGTCATCATCAACTGGGCAACACCATCAACTGTGTATCATCATTAACTAGATAATGATAGGCATCCACTTGGTTATCTGGCATCATGATCACTAACTGGCATATCTATAAATCATCGGAAGTTTGTTCTCTTTATCTTCACATAGAAAATACACTTTCTTTCTTTCGTCTTCACGCAAAAGATACTTCTTTCTTATCTTCACACAAAAGATATCTTATCTTCACACAGAAGATGACTTATCTTCACAAAGAAGATATTCTATGAGTTTTGCCATGCCTTTTATGTTCTCCCTTCTCTTGTAGTCATCTATCTCACCCATCCACTAGGGAGGACTACTACCATATCTTCACTCCTAGTCATCCCACATGAACTAGAGAAGCTAATATGCTAGCATGGGCAAGACTAGACTCCCTTTCCATGATCCACGTAGGATCACGACACAAACCTCAAGATCCAACTAACCATTCCACATGGTCAAGGTTTGTGTTCCAGGCTACTCAATCCTTGGTCAGAGAAGAGTATATTCCCACTGCCCTTTTGAGAAACATCCACATTCCTCTCTACGAGGGTGGTCACACCCCTCTCTACGAGGGTATTCTAGCATGTCCCTAGAGTATCCAAAAATCAACACTTGGAAAGAGGCCAACCTTGGAAAATTTCTCATTCCCCTTCTATACGAAGGTCTCTTCTCTTTTCCTTCTCTATGAAGGTCTACCCGTGGGATTGCTCTTTTCTTCTCTATGAAGGTCTTTTCTCTTTCTCCTTCTCTATGAAGGTCTAGCTATGGGATCTGAAAAAATCTCTTGTGGTCCAAAATATTTCCATGGTATAATACCATGCTACCCATATGTTGGGCACCATCCATCTACTGGATAACTTTCATCTTGATCAAAATATTTGGGCACCATCCATCTTCTTTCCTAACTGCATCAAATCATGATCCTCCATTTCTAACTCAAATACATGGCTCCCTCTTGCACCAAACTAATAAGTTCTAATCATCATCCTTGAAGTTCTCTTTTGTAATATCCTGGGTGCCTTCTTGAGTTCAAACATTTCTTTCTTTCTATCTTCATACTGGATCAACCTGCTCCCTCTGCATCTATAAGAATGGTACTGGAGCAACCTATAGTTACCTTCATCTCATCAACTATATTTGAGTATCCATCTTTTTCTTCATCTTGAACATTTCTGTTCTTCATCTTTAGGAGACTCCTGCTCCTATATAAATACTGGATATTGTTTGGTCTTTACTGAATGACACCATATCATACGTCCTTCTCATGCTGTCTAACTTCTGCAAGTCAAGGAATAATTTCTTTCTTCCGAGACCTGTAAACTTACTTACAGTATGATTTCTGAGACATGTCACTTAGCCAATTAGTCAGTAACAATAAGCAATAATAAAACTATATCATGATTCATATTAGAGTAGTAAAAATATTTTCTTAAGAAAAACTTGTTCAACCATGTACACATCTGAAACCCTAATCATGAATAAGACTTTTGAACTCTTTTTCACTCTAGCGATGAAATTACCAAATTTTTCCCTTACTATCATAGTTAAACACATACCTTTGTCACTCTCATGAGTGATCATACCTGAAATAAGTCTTTTATCTCTTTATTTATCCTCTTCTTTGATACTTCCTTCATAAGTCTGCGTAGACATTGAAATAAAACGAGGTTAATTAACATTCTCACAAAAGACTAACTTGTAATGATAAAGTATTAAAGTAATCAAGATACTAAAAATAAACATGAATACTTATCTTTTGTTTTTGTGTGGGGAGGCTCTACAGACTCTAACATTTTCTATCTTTCTTCAGATCAACTATCTTCAACTTAAAGTACATAATCCTCAATTCCTGCTGAAGCTTTCTTTGAGGGAGGAGATTCCTCTTCCTCTCCCACATGTGCTTGATGCTTTCTTTTCCCTCTGGTTTTGGTACACCCACTGTAACATGTTCTAGGAGATCATTCTCGTCTAGAATCATCTGCAACCTATGCTTCCAAGATCTGAAGTTTCCAGATCCTTCCAGCCTATCTTCTACCCTCATATTGGTAGCCATTATTTTGTGTAGTAGAAACCCTAGCCCTCCGGGCTTATAGAAATAATAGAAAAATCAAATTTATTGGATTTTAAATATGAAATCACAAAAATATGCGCTGTACTGAGGCGAGTATGCTGGTACAATCAATTTCTGAAAATTCCTATTTTTGACCCTTTAAACTGGACCAACGGATTTCTGGACTGGTGCTTCTAGTTTTCTGGTACTTCTGGTTTCCTGGTACTTCTAGTTTTCCGGTACTTTTGGTTTCCCGGTACTTCTGGTTTCACAATACTTCTGGTTTTCCGATACTTCTGGTTTTCCGGTACTTCTGGTTTTTCGGTACTTCTGGTTTTCCGGTACTTCTGGTTTTCTGGTTTCCTGGTACTTCTGGTTTTCTGATACTTTTGGTTTTCCGGTACTTCTAGTTTTTCAGTACTTCTGGTTCTCTGGTACTTCTGGTTTTCTGGTAATTTTGGTTCTCTGGTACTTCTGGTACTCTAGTTTTCTAGTACTTCTGGTACTTTGTGAAAACTAGGGTTTCACTTTTCGAGAGATCTAGCCATTGAAAAGGTGCGTTGAAGATGCCAAAGTGTTCCTTGAGGTAGGGTACGCTTTTCTAGATGGTTTTAGGGCTGAAATTCTTCTTGAATAAAAAGCCCCTAATTTTCTTGTACGACAACAGTGACGTTTTTATTTTTCCTGTGAAAGTTGCTTTCTTTAGCTTAGCTCTGAAACCGTGTTAAAGTTTAAGCTATTATTAGGTTACCTTTCAATTTAATAGATAACAATAGCATAGACAGGATCATTGAGAGAAACACAATCACAAGACACAATACAAGATTTATCCTGGGAAACCCTCATGGGGAAGAGAACCCAACAAAACTTCCATAATATAGATAGCCGATACAATGCCAAGACAATGAACCAAACAACACAGAAATTCCTCTCCCAAGGATGCACCTCTCTCTCTCTTCCTTCTTCCAACAACTGGTAACCGCAACTTCCTTCAATACTTGCGCACTAGATGAGTGAGCTGAGTGTGTGTAGAAATGAGGTGCTGACCTCTCTTATTTATACAATCTGGCAGGCGTTGAACTGAGGTGTCTTTTCACTAGATGGGCTGACTTCTCATTCTGGGTGGTTATAACCACTTTAATATATTCTGGCTGGGCCGACTTCTCATTTTGGGTGGTTATACCCACTTTAATATATTCCGGGGCCAAATTTTCATTTATCCTATTACAATTAGGGTTTGACCAATCCGCAACAAGGGATTTGGTCATTTACAATACCCGACATGATCAATCCACAAAAGGGGATTGATCTAATCAATAATAAATATATTTTATATTTTACTTTATCCACAAAAGGGGATAAGAATATTCTTTGCAGTTACACAATATTTTAACTGAAATACCCCCTCTGTCATTGCTTCCAAAGGGGGAGGAAATTTATAAGCAACAAAAATAAAAATATTTCAAAGAAATGGTTGCCATCAATGCCAAAGGGGGAGAATGTTGGACATAATGGTATGATATTGTCATAGATGTCAACATGGTGCAGAAGAATCTAGTATAAACCCAAAGCTTAGAAGGAAGAATGTTAATTGAAGCTCAGATGACACATTTGAAATAACATAGGAGACACAGTTTTGTGAGTAAATAAATCCTTTTGTAAAGGATCAAGTTACATGAACCGTTCATTCTTAGATTGGGACAATCCAATATCGTTAGATTGAGGTAAAATTTAGAGGTTGGGAAGGATTAAATCTCAACCATTAGATATGAAGCAGTGGAATTATGAACCGTTAGATCACACCAAAGGAAAGAAGGTGGTCAACTCCGATGCTGACCACTCCAGTGAAAAGGAGTCTAAAACAGGTAAGTTTACCCAAAGGCCGAAGTCCCAAAGTCATGAAATCTCGTCAACCATTGATCTGGAGTGAAAATATTGAAATCATTAGATCACACTAAGGAAGAAGGTTGTCAACTCCAACATTGACCTACTCCGACAATAAGAAACTTAGATAAACCAAGAAATCCTGAACTTCAGAGCCTCAGAGTTAACATAAGTCGTCGATCAAGACAAGAAAAGATCTATGGTGATAGATCTATTCGATACTTCGATAATGATCGAAGGATGGTATAAAAGTGCCAAATCTCTAGAAGCCACGAAGTACCAAAGCCACAAAGTGTAAATCCATGATCCATGAGGGAGACATGTGATAGAAGACAAATATGACATGTGGCCCAATCAGCTAGTGACAAATGTCAAGGTATAGTTGGCACATTAGGTATATGAATGTCACGAATCAAGGTGATAGGTGGCAGAAACTCAATTAATTCCACATCAATAGTGATGTCAACAATGCACGTCACTCTGGGACTACATCCTCTGGGGATATCCAACTTCTCTTACCAACAAAACTACCTGAAGTGTCGAAGGCCGAAGTCACAAATTAAATTTTGGCCGTTGATCTAAGATCCTCATGAATCTTTCTCAACCATTCGATCGACTACAATGGAAGAATAACATAAGGAGTAATAACAAATGACAGCAAGAGATCACAATATATTTATGACTTATTCGGTAGGTAAACACTCCAAAGGGATTGAACTATCTTAGAGTTTGAGTAACCCGGAGTCCTAGAGTCATGAATAGTTGAATACTCGGAGAGCAGGAGCTCCTTTGTGCCTAAGTCTACGGTCCTATATCCTAGACATGTGAAGGTTATCAAGCAGGGAGTGTTGATACACCCTTCGATGGAATTTGCTCCGGAAGAGTTGGAAGAATGCAAAGACCTGAGTCTTGAAAACGTCGAAGTCTCGAAGTGAACAAGAACTGTCCATCTCAAACGTGAAAATAAAACGTGACCATCAATCTTGATAAGTGATTAAGCATAGCGCTTAGTCACCGCTTATGGTCATATGGAATAGAGGTACTGAAAGTGCGTCTGTGAGAATTTTAACATACAAAGAAATAATTTTTCCTCTATTAGGAAAGAAATTTTAACCAGATAGGATCTAGATTCTGTCCTGATTGATATTAAGTGATCAAATACATCCAATGCATTGGAAAGCTAATAGAAAATCTCAAATATGATCCGTTGGAGAACTGGGGACGCAACAAAATCTTAAGAATGAAATAAAAAGGCATGGGATCGAGTTAAAAGAAATTGTTCCATACCTGTGATCAATTTATGAAAAACCATCTTACTTAATTGAAAAGCTTTCACGTTAATGTGTGAATAATAATAGAGGAAGATATTGATTCTAAAATTAAAAGATAAATGTTACTACTATTAATTTAAATGAAGAGGTGCAATGTTCCAAACAAAGGGACACATTTCTTCAATGCTCACACCAGTTAGAAGACTATATAATCAAGAAAGAATGGTGAAAAAGAAGAGTCTATGTAGTCTAGATCAGAAGACCAAAAGCAGAAGTAGAGTCCAAGAAAAATAACCGATGATACTTATGCAGTGAGGGTGGAAGGGAGGAGCAAGAAATGATTCATATCCTTTACTAATTAAAGTGTGAAAACAAGGGAGTTGGTGCTTCCTAGGTTTGGTGCCCTAAAGACAAGGGAGTTGGTGCTCTAAAAATGATTGGTGTCTTTCACTATATCAGATTATTCTTTATAAAACCATGTAATTCCTGTTGATTATATTTATATAATTGATTTTAAATACAAGCCCATTGTTGATCTATTGTGGTGATTAATAAAATAACAAAGTAATTGATAATTGTTTAAAAAGGTAATACTGATTCACCCCCCCTCTCAATATTTCCAACACTAAGTTATGAGGGTAGACATATGTCCGGTTCTCTTATTTATGGCGTAATATCGGTCTGGGATAGGTTCATAAAGGAGGTTTTGGTAATAATTGAGCAATTTTGTCTCTATCCCCTCATGATCCATGATTGGTTGGCCCTGGGCATCATTCAGTTTGGTGATATGATTAACATACCGTCTGTGAACCATGGATATGTGGAAGAATTTGGTGTTCTTTTCCCCTTCCTTGAGGCATTGTACTATTGATTTATTTCTCCATAATATTTCTTCGTTTTCATATCTTTCTTCTAGTTGATGTTTGGGTTGCTCTTCTTCATCTATTGGTGATTCTGAGGGGCCTTGATTGATTAGATATTTTTGGAATTCCTCTAGGCGATATTCTAGGGAACGTTGAGCCTGGAAGATATTTCCAAAAACATTTTTGTTCCACTCCCGCAGTTTTTGTTTAAAGGCCTTTAGTAATAGTTGAAAATGGTACATCAATGTACCATGAAACCCATTAAGTGAGTCTTCTTGAGTTTCATGTTTGGCTATTGCATTATCTTCCATGCTAATTTCATGTTCTTTCGCAGTAATAACTTTTTTGTTCTTCTCTTCTTGTTTCTTGCCATCTTCTTTTGTATTTGGATCAACAACAAGAAGATCCTTATTTCCATCTAGACTTCTAATGTCATTCTATTTTGGAACAACTTCCTCAATATTTATTGTATCTAAAGACATTTCCTCAATATTTTTCCCTTGAGAACTAAGACTTGAGGCATCAAGCTCATTTTTTTCAAGAACTATTTTATGTAACTCGACAGACTTTGTAGAATTATTTTATGTGTTCTCTCCACCAGTGGCAAGAGGATGATCCAATCCATGTTCAATTTCAGTCCAATTTTCAACATTTTTGTTTTCAAGACTTTGCTCATTGTTATACTCTTTATCTTTAGATTCAAATATTTTCTCCTCACTCTCATTATGTTCATCTTTAGCCTCTGTGGTTTCCTCTGTAAAGTTCACAAACTGGAAGTTATCAAACGCTCGAGTTAGAATATTATTATCAACCTACCGCATCATGTCCAAAAACCCATATCATGTAATATTCTCCCATGGGTGCTCTTATCGGCATTTTGCTTGAAAACTAAGAGTGTAACCCTTGACACTCGACACCTGAGAGTAGGAATTTGACATTTTGATGGAAATGTGCAAACAAGCACTTTCAATTAGTTTCCAAGAGTTCTACATTATCCATGCATTCTCTTCCTCTTTGCGTTTGTGCTTTCCATATGTATGACTTCTATGGGCCTCCAACAGATAATCCTATCTTATGGATCCTCTGATATTCATGGATACCTCGATCATCCTTGACCCGTGGTCTCTGCCTTGGTACAAACCTGTTGATTTTTTTAATCTCATTGGGACATATATCCCACATGCAATGGCAAGTGAAATATTCATTGTTTATATACACAAGTCTATGTAAACTCATTCAATGCATTGTGCACATCAGTATCCATTGTGGGATCTTCCCTTGGAATTCGATGTTGGGATTGGTCTCTTATGTGATTTTCAATGACTTGGAGTAGTGGGATCGATGACCAAAACCCATAATTTTGCAAAATCACATAGTTTATAACCAAGGCATTTTAAAATAAAATAGAAAACATAGAGTGGCAAGGACAACTTGACATTTTCAAATGAAGTTGAAAACATTAGAAACTAGACCCTAGCTTGGACAATGAAGGATAGTGAAGTTCTACCAGATTAAATTTTTTGAGAAGATGAGAGGTTTGACGAGGTTGGCACAATTTGATACAAAATGGGCGAAGAGGTTGAAGACTTTAATGAGATCACATTTGTAATTTCACTGCCCAAACTATTACTTTTTCACAGTGAATAAACTTGAAAATCATTGATAACTGTAGAACAAGATGAAGGGATTAAGATAATTTTTTTAGGTATTAACAAAATCCATTCACTACTGAACCCAAAAGCCAAGAGGAGAGAGTGCATATATTTCTATCTAAGACAATAAATATCTTTTGAAAGATCAAGCTTAATAAGCATACCTAGTCTCTTGGTGGACTTTAAAGAGTGGAAAAACTCATGTACAAAGATAACGTTGTCCATGATTTTTCGCCCCTCTACATATCCTGATTGTTCCTTAGAGATAATTAACGGAAGGATGGGTTTGAGTCGAAGGGATATCACTTTAGTGATAATTTTGTAGACCACATTACATAACGTAGTTGGCCTAAATTGATGAGGTTGGGAGATTCACTCCTCCTTTGGAATTAGAGTAAGAAAATTATCATTGAGAGCACAAAGAACCTGTCCAGAAGTACAAGATTCTTCAACTAGTTTTCAAACATCTTCCTTGACCATCGACCAACAATTATGGAAAAGATTAGTAGTAAATCCATTCGGGACAAGCGCCTTTACTGTTGGCCGTTCCTTTATCGCTTGGTCCACTTTCTCAATGGTGATCGGTCTCATTAGTGCCACATTCTATTCCTAAGTGTTGGACATAGTGGTACAATATTGTCATTGATGTCAACATGGTGCAAAAGAATCCAATATTAACCCAAAGCTTAGAAGGAAGAACGTTCCTCTGTCAGGAAGGAACTTTGAACCATATAGGATCTGGATTCTGTCCTGATTGATATTAAGTGATCAAATATATTTAATGCATTGGAAATCTAATCTAAAAGATCAAATATGATCTGTTGGAGAACTGGGGATGCAACAAAAGATTAATAATGAAATAAAAAGGCATGGGATCGAGTTAAAAGAAATCGATCCATACCTGTGATCGATTTATGAAAATCCCTCCTACTAAGTTGAAAATATTTCATGTTAATGTGTGAATAATAATATAGGAATGTATTAATTCTAAAATTAAAAGACAAATGTTATTATTGTTAATTTAAATGAAGAGGTGCAATGGTCCAAACAAAGGGACACAATGCTTCAATGCTCACAGCAGTTGGAAGACTATATAAGCAAGAAAGAACGGTGAAAAAGAAGAGTCTCTGTAGTCCAGATCAGAACACCAAAAACAAAAGTAGAGTCCAAGAAGAAGAACTGATGATACTTATGTAGTGAGGGTGGAAGGGAGGAGCAAGGAAGGATTCATATTCTTTACTAAGTAAAGTGTGAAAAAAAGGGAGTTGGTGCTTCCTAGGGTTGGTTCCCTAAAGAAAAGGGAGTTGGTGCTTCCCAGGGTTGTTTCCCTAAAGACAAGGGAGTTGGTGCTTCCTAGGGTTAGTTCCCTAAAGAAGGGGATTTGTGTCTCCAAGAGTTGGTGCTCTAAAAAGGATTGATGTCCTTCACTATCTCAGATTATTCTTTATAAAACCTTGCAATTCCTGTTAATTATATTTATATAATTGATTTTAAATACAAATCCATTGTTGATCTATTGTGGTGATTAATAAAATAACAAAGTAATTGCTAATTGTTTAAAAAGGTAATGTTGATTCACCCCCCTCTCTCAATATTTCCAACAATTGGTATCAGAGTGAGTGCCTTCAACACAGTCTAATAACTGGATGGTAGATCCTTAAAGAAATGTATCGACAAGAGGGACTTTCTTCCAACAAAGCACCATTGTTTAATGGAGGTGGTTATGCTCTATGTAAAATAAGAATGAAAAGCTACCTATTGGCTCTTGGTTTTGATGTTTGGAAATCTGTTGTAGATGGTTACACTTCTCCAGCTACTCCACCCACAGATACTGCATGAAAGAAGATTTGCAATGACAACTCAAGAGTAGTTAATGCCATTCTAGTAGGATTGACAAATTATATATGTGTGAAGGTAATGCATTGTAATCCAGCTAGGGAAATCTGGGACACATTGGAGGTTGTATATGAAATATATAACAAAGTCAAGGAAGCCAAACTACAAATCTATAGAGCTCAGTTTGAAAATTTGAATATGAAATAAGAAGAGAAAATTGTTGAATACTTTCATAGGGTAGGTGAGGTAGTTAACTCAATCAGAGCAGCAAGAGAAGAAATTACTGATAAGCCTATTGTACAAAATATATTAAAGTCATTACCTGTGAGATATGATGCCAAGATTTCCACAATTGAAGATAGACCAGAACTTGACAAACTCACAGTAGATCAAATTCATGGAATTTTTACAACATATGAGATGAGAACAAGGAATGAAAAACCATCAAAAGGAGAAACAACCTTTAAGACATATAAATAAAAGAAGAAAATGGACATATGTCTAATGAAGATCAGTGAGACATATCAGATGTAGAAGAGGCCAACTTTATAAAGAAACTCCAGAAAGGATTTTGATCTGAAAATAGAAGGCTGACTTGTTATGCTATGCAAGCACCCTCTACTTCATGAAAATAAACTTTACAGGACCTTGCTTCATGTGTATAAATATGCAAGATAAAATTATGTGTTAAGTTCATGTATCTTCTTGTAAATGCTTATGTGTGAGGATATGTTCTTGTAAATGGTTAAATATGTACTTCAAATAAATACACAGCAACAATACTTGCAGCAAATAAACCATCAAACGCACAACAACAACAACATGATAAAGGAGTTCACCCCCCTCCGGGCTACATCTCCTTGAGCCTCCATCAATGGACTTGACTCTTTGGGATTAATTAGTCAAAAGTTCTTTTACAAGCTACTACTCAACTCCAATGGAAAAAAAAACTGTACCATTGAGATCAGAACACATAAAAACCCCAAAATGACTAATAGAACTCTGAAAACGGATCATGGCTCATCCGGGCATGCCCTCTTCTACATGTGACCATAAGCTTCCCTGAGCTTCTCTTTGGAAAAAAACACTAGTAAAAGTCCTCAAAAGCCTCTGAAACCTGTCCCAATGTGTTCAGAGCATAACAATTAGCCAAAAATGATTATTCAATCACATAAAACAAACATAGGCTCACCAAACCATGTCCTCGATCAATGAGGGCTTCAAGCTCCCTGGAGCTTGCTGAAACTTCAATGGTGAAAAAATTGTAGAAGAAGTATTCAAATGGCTGTGAAAACTATGCCAATGGATTCAGCACGTCCCAAAACCCCTAGCTGGGCTTTTACGGCACCTCAATCGGCCAAAATATGAGAAAGATAGGCCTCCTGCCATTCTCTTCCTTCAACCTTGCTGAAACTGGTTCACCAAAACGCACCTCTGTGTGCTTGAACCAAGAACACTCTCCAAAATGCGTGTTTAAACCCAGCACCGTGCATAACTGAAAACCGGTCCAAATTGTAGGACGGTTAGGGCGCCTCCAGCCCCCAACCGTCAAGCACTCGGACACATGGGTCATACGACCTCGGGCTAAAAGCAAAAGGCTAAATGGTTACAAAACCGTATAACTCCCTCCCGCGCTCCTTTAATCGGTCATATGGTTGTTAATATGACCAAGCGCTACCCCAAAGGGCTAGCATTGGCCCCAAACTGCGTTGACTCTAGGTCACATGGCATACCATATGCCCATAGGGCCACGGGCCTCATGGGTATAGCTACCCACGCATAAATGTAACGGTTAAATAACAATGCATAAAACCAGGTTTTAACACAACATACCTTGCGCACATTCGAATCATATGCCGGGCCATATGGTCGTATGGGTATTACAATAAAACCTCGGGTCGGGGCTAAGCCCCAGCCCGATCCCCCGTCCGTTTCAAACATTAACCCAACTTAAATATTAATCAAACCATATATCAATCAAGAACTAATACAATGGCGCGTTGGCAATTTGGAGGTTGCAAAAACTTTGGCATAGGGGGGAGGTCACCGGTTCGAATCCGGTTGATTACAAAACTTTTAATCAAACCAAAAACCAATAGCCAATACAAGGGTGCCACGTGGCAACCCATGACTGGGCCACGTGGCACCTTACCATTTGCCGAATGATGCCACGTGTCACAACATGATTCGACCAACTGCCAGCCAACCAGATGTTGCCATGTCATCACCACGCATGCTGCTGACATCATCTGACACGTAGGATGTTGATGTCACCCTGTGCCACGTGTCACCCTTCCAGTGGTGACACGTGTCACCTCCGAATTGGTCCAACTGTACGCCCAAAAAGCCAAATCTGCCTGACATGTGTCATCACCTGAAGCCACCACATGTCCTGTACGGACCTGTCACATGTCCTGTACGGACCTACCACGTGTCCTGTATGGACTGTACAGACTGGTACAGTCAGCATTAAATTTTTTGCCTGTTTGGCTTGGCGAATAGATCACGATATCTTCTCCATACGGACTCTGTTTGAGAAAGTAAATATACCACCGGAATCAGGAAGATGCGATGAACACAATGTCACTATTTTCGTCGCATTCTGAGCACTTTGAAATTTGAGCAAAAATTTGACCCCTAGTCCAGATTTTGATCAGATTTGGAATATATAAAGGAAATTTACCCTTCAAAAGTTTCAACTGTGGCAGAATCAGACACTTTGCTAACAAATGTACATATCCCAAGAAGGAGGATAATGTTGAGGATAAATCCTACAACCAGAAAAACCAATACAAGAAGAAATTTTATAAGAAAAAGAAAAACTTCTACTCCAAAGAAGACATCAAATATTCAGACATAAGTGAAGATGAAGATTCAAAGATTCTATTTATGGAAATAAAAACTCAAAATAATAATATAGATAATGAGGAAAACTCTGAAAGTGAAGGTGAAGTAGATCTAGTAGCTGAACAGATTAGTGCTCTAGAGGAACTAAGAAAGTATAAAAAGAAGAGAAAGCTACTTAGGGCACAAATTCAAGAATTTGAAGAATCACATCAATCAAGAGAAATAGCTACATCAATAACTATAAAATAATCAGAGCAGATCATCAATGATTTGAAGTCCCAACTCCTGGAAGCTAAAATAATTGAAGAAGTCATTTTAAAACAACTCAATGATAGAAAACAAGTATGTGAGAAGCTAGAAGCTGAGATTGAGCTGCTAGAAGGTGAACTTGAAAAGAAAAGAAGGGATCAATATTTGAAAATAGTTAAAAGATCTTGGATGAAATTCTCAGTAGTCAGAGGTCACCAAATAACAAGGCTAGTTTCGGATACACCCAAGACTCAACTTCTACATCACAAGGATCTGCCAAAAGACCAATCAGTTATGCAGATGCTCTTAAAATCCCCTTAAGAAGAGAGGATAATAAGGCAA
>SNQJ01S0025691.1:0-12013 GCA_010110895.2 Picea sitchensis
TCTAGCCTAGGGAGGGATAAAATATTATCCTCCTCCAACTATCTAGTAAAAAATAAAATAAAAATGAGGTGGTCAAGCCACATGCACAATAATATAAGTGAAATGCCCCCAAGAAATTGTTACAAAAATAGGAGTGCTTGTTTAACCATAAACAATATAGCAATATTGTCACCCAACCATAGGCCGAAGCTACCCCCGAGCACCTGAACCTTGACATAGAGAATAATTCTGAAAGAAAACCCTAGATCCAAAAGACAATCAAGGTAGCATACCACTCTCCAGAGCTAGCGTACCAAGTAGAAATTCCAAACCATAACCAAGAGAAAGTCCAAGCCTAAAACCGAAAATACTAGTTGTAGTAGATGTAGTTGTAGCTACTCTCCAAACTTGTGCACTTTCTGAATTTATGCAGTTGAGAGATGTGTGTGTCCAAATGAGCTCTAGTATCCTGTATTTATACTACTCTTCCTTACCTATCTGGGCCGACTTCTCTTTCTGTAGGCTAAAAACTCAATATTCAATATTTTCTTTAGCCAAATTTTCTTCTAGGGTTATGTTCAATGCTTTAGGGTTTCTTCTTGCTTCCCGAAATATTCTATTATTGTCAGGGTTACATGTGGAGGTTTAATACCTCCCAAAGATACCATAATATCAACACTCCCTCCTAGATAGGGAGGTATTTAAAGGTAATGTTCTTGAGCACAAACATATCGTTCAACCGGTAACATCATCATAGCCACACAGGCTATCTCATGATCAAATCACGAGCACCATAATCACTATCAGTATCATATGATAACATCAACTGTATCATCTCTCAAAGCCATACTCCATCTGAGTAATCAGGCATGATGATGGATAATTCAATCACTCCACAGAGTGATACAAAAACCATTCTTCTAATCCAGACATATGTCCTAGAAGAATAAATATTCAAACAGATGTTGGAAGCCCCGGCATGGGCTACAAGGACTATTCTTCTAATCCAAACATATGTTTTTCCACTAGAAAACAGACTATCCATCTAGTTGATAATCATTTCCAACACTACTGATAGTCTTCATGGTAATCAGAACAATGCCATTCAATAGAACACAACTTTGTCTATCCATAGTATTACACAACTACTATCTAGTGGTACACAACCACACCAAGTAGCACACTATTTCCTAATGGAAATGACTGTCCTACACCAACCTCCAAAATGAACCATTCTTCAAAACTGCTCACAACTGTGAACTTCAAAAGAATGACTTCCCGACAAGGCATACCATTCTACTTGAACACTACTCAGAGTGACTGCCAAGAAGAATGACTATCCTAGACCATTCCCCCACACTGGCCACATGGGGAATCAATGTCTATGGTACATCAACAATCTATCAGACCATTTTCATTACAAAAATGACTGTCCGATCTAGACCATTTTCCGAACTAGAAAATGCATGTCCGTCAGAAATCTCAAACGTCTTTCCGAACTGGAAAGGAACTGCTCATCCTGGACCATTTTTCAAATTGAAAAATGACTGTCCATAAATCAATAACATATCAGTGCTCCCTCCCAACCTGGGAGTAATCTCTTCCTTTTTCAATAAGGAATTCGTCTCCACGAGCCCCAACTTGTTTCTTGAGTACGCAAACTTTTCATCTTGGACAAAGGATTTACCAAAATATCTGCTATCTACTCATTTGCGGAGATATATTGGAGAACCACTTCTCTTTTCTGGACTTCATCATGGAGAATATCATGCTTGATCTCAATGTACTTCAATCTGTCATGGAACACTAGTTTTCTTTGAAGGCTTCATATAGCTCTGATCATTACAATATATCATGGTTGAATTCAATACTTTTGTTTCCTGCTAGCTCATGACATCGTGGCAAGGCTCAAATTGAAACATATCCAAGTAGCCCTTCTTCTTTCATCATGATATTTTTCCATGGATTAGCAATCCATCATCCCAGACTTCTGAGTAACTATTATGATACATTATCTCTGTCATAGAATTTTTTCACCACGCTTCTACTGATATGAGATACTCTGCATCAAGTTTTTTTTGAATCCATACAAGGTCTTCTTATATCTGCATACATGGGTTTTCTTTCTGGTATAAGATTCTTTCTTATTTAATTTATTGGTAGGAACAATCTTTTACATGCAAATTCCAATCCATGGATACTACAAGAGGTATATCTAGAACAAGTTGTTGTCATAGTCTTCTCCCTCCTTTTGGAAGAAATTCTGAATCTTGCAATTCTTCCATTCATAAGTCTTTTTCATATTTTCTTACATACACTATTCTTTATCATAACTTCAATTTCTTCTGCTTGATTTATTCTTAATGGTTTCAAACCAAGTTGGTAATCTTGTGATTCTCGGTATAATAACTGGTTGTTCTTTTCTTTCTTTCTTGGAATCTTCATGTTCTTCCTCATGTCTCTCTTTAGCTCTTGGGTCCATGGGTTCTTCTATATTCCCTGAAGATTCCAACTTCTTCCTTTCATCATAGAATCATGGATGTAAATGGACAACCAAGGATACTTTAAGGATTATTTTCGAAGAAGACTTATTCTAGAGTCAAACTAAACACACGTTGTTTATCATGGCTGTTACTTTCAATTGGAACATGGACAGATGCTTCATAATCCTTAATGGATAATATCATTTAGGATTATCTCCCTCCTAATCCTTGCTTCATGCATGAATGAATTCGCTTCTTTTGGAATTCTGGAATCATCTCCCTCCATCTAAGAGAGTCCATGCTTCTATTTGCATCCTTATTGCCTTCTGCAAAGTGTCACAAGTCTTTTTATAATTTCCTCTTGATTGTTGACTTCTTTCTGTTTTGACTTCTTCTGGGTCTCTTCAAGTTTGATTTTGATTTCGACTTATCTGGTAGTTGTTACTTATATAATAGCTTCCACAGGAATTGTTACCAAGGGTTGTCAACGTACTTCATCTTTTCATGTGTATTGCTTGACTTGTAGTCACCGTGATAGCAATCCTTATCTTGTTATTCTTCCATAGGTATTGTTTCACTTGAACATCTTATATTCTAAGAAATAGATATGAAAGATATGTACAGAAACTATGTAAACATGGTATGTACAAGAACTTTGAAGAATATTGTTACCTTGACTTAGAAGAAGAAGTTTGTTTTATCATTCTTGGCCTTCTTTGAGGGTTCCCTTTCTTCGGCAAGTGATGCTTCCTCTATTTCCTTCCTTAAGCCAAACTTCCTCTTATTCTTGAAATTCTTGAATTTTGTTGTGAAGGCTTGATCATCGTATTTATTTTGGGATTTCTCTTTTGTGCTAATCCTTGATTCTTCTTGTGCACAGAAAGTCCAAAGTTCTTCAAATGTGGGATACTCCTTTCTTGTGTTCATGCTTGCGGAAAATGCATCCAATGTCTTGGGAAGGCCATTGGGTACTATATTTACCAATTCCTTCTCTAAAATGATTTCTTCAATATCTTGTAATTGATCTCTTAATTGAGATATTCTCACAAGGTATGATGTTATGCTGTCATCATCATTCATTTTCATGTCATGGAGCTCATTCTTTAGACTCATTACATCTCCAATGTTTCTGACTGAGAATAGGTTAGTTAGGGCATTGTACATCTTCTTAGATGAGTCAAGATGAGATATGTAGCGTATCGAGTGGTATTTTACAGAGTCCACTATGATAATCATGGCATTGCTGTCATTGTCCTTGAACTTCTCCATAATTGCAACGTTATGAGGTTCCTTCTCTTTTACTTCTTCAAACTATGGTTTTGTTAACACAAGGATCTGCAGACTATTTCTTAGAATCAGACAGAAATTGAAGTTTACCCTCAAGAGAATTATGGTGTAAATCATGTGGCATTCTGCCCATGATTTCCATAGGGAAAATGAAAAGATTGGAGGCCTAAGCAGCTCAAGCACCCTCTCTCCACCTATCACATCTCCCTTCCTGATACCTCCTCTCACCTCTCGACACCTGTCCCACTCACATTCCACTCTCCCTTATACGTCACCTTGTCCTTTCCTATCACACCTCCCTCGTTCCTCTGCCACCTCTTCCTTTCCCTTGCCACCGCAACATCATCCCAACCTCCACTCCCCCAATCCTTCCACATGGTTGTCACTCACTCATTGGGACATGCAAGTTTTAGCCAAGCACCTCACTCCACATCACCCCTGCGCATACGCTATCATAATGCCACCTGCAAAGATCGCATTGGTCACAGACAAAGACCATTTATGGCCTTGAGGCGTCAGGATGAACTCACAAAAGTCATCGGCACCATTTGAGAACAGTTATGGGTGTTAGGCCCAGTCCTAATCCCAATGAAGACAATTATTGAAAATTTTGGGCAGCAGTTGAGGCCTCGCCTCATCCCATAAATGGAAAATGTTGTAGAGAGAAGCGATGAAGGCACACTTACGATCCGAATCTTCCTTATGGGCATTTTTTCCTGTAAAACACATAACTATGCCTGGCTCGCATCTGACATAATGAGGTCTGCACAACTTGACAGAGCAGGCACCGAATGAAGGATTTGAAGGCAGTGATCAGATCACATTCCTCGTGGTTGCAACATTTTAGTATATATAGACAATTTTGATATTTTGTTAAGGTCGAATGGTTGAGCTAGACTCCCTGCTATTGTAATATTTTGATTGAGAACAACTGGTTCTCTGGTTATGTATTTGTTTTTTGAGACATCTTGGTTAATCTAAGTCAACTTTCTTACTCCATCTTATTTTCCTCCGGTACCAAGAGAGTTCATGTTTGATTGATTCACATGGATTGTTGGAACTTTATTATGATAAATGTTTGATTATAGTACTCTTATGATTTCTTTCAGCTTCCTTGAAATTTGAATCCAAGAGGACCTTGTGTTTAAGTTTTTCCTCCTTAGGCTGCTGGAAAATCTGATGTTCATAGAGGACCTCTACACCTTTCTCACTAAATCTTCCTCCTGCTCACCCTTACTCCAACTTACCGACTGAAGTTGATTCAAGACCTCAATGGCTAGTGCATGCTAGTCCAGATTTCTGAGTTAGAAGACTATTATTATTGACTTTTCTCCATTTGACCACTCAAAACTCAATTACCTGTGACATATAAACTGATGGGTACTGGGCTTACCTTCAATGAAACCTAAAGGTGACTTCTAGTGCTAACATTTTTGGTTGGAACGAATTGAAGAATTTTCACTGGGATAGAATGACAAAGAAGATCTGATTCTGAAGGTGCATCAGATATCAGTACCATTGAAGATTGTAACTTGCACCTGGAGACTCCACTGTTTCAGTTCTGGCTCCTAATTGCAGACACATGAGGTCCACTTCACTGTTGCCTCTAGAAATGTCTGAAGCTAACCCAAAGGAAATTATCAGAAAGGGAAAGACCGCTCAAAAAGTTACATCCATTGTTGTACCAAGTTTTTCTGATAATTTGCATAATCCCTCTTTACAAACTCTAGTAGTTGTTTCCGATTCTCCTATTATACAAACTGCAGGAGTTTCAAGAAATTTAAGTTTTGGGAGCTTTCTTGTCGATTTCTCCCCTCCTATTCTTGGTTTGGAAGGAGAGAGATTTGACACCCCTTTCTCCCCCGAAGTTGTGAAGTTGAAGGAAATATCTTTGACCTTAGAATAATTTCCTACTCCTCGTCATATTAGAGTTGCTGCAGCTGTAGAAGGGGAGACTTATGTTCCCTCAAGCTGCAACAACTCACCTCTCAGGAACACTGTCCCAGTTTCACATAGCCCAACTTGATCCCCTCTGGGTTATCCTCTAGTTCACATACAAATGGCAGGAGCTAATCCCCCTAAGAACTAGAATGGAAGCTATAGTAGTTGCTAGGTATGCCCCTCTTGTCCTACCTCAACCTCTAAATTATCTTCCAGCGGATGGCTACCTTAATCAGTTGCCCAAGTTCACAGGTGAGGGAGACATAACTATAGAAGAACATCTTGAATCCTTTTATAGTTATACAGACAAGCACGCCATTGAGAATTAATATGTATGGATATGAATCTCCTCCAAGGAATGGTGCGCCCCCCTGGATACCTGAAACTCTAGATAATTCAGCCTCCCTCCTAGAGACCTCCAACAACTCCACCAATACACTAGAATGATAGATCAGGGCACGACAATGAAAACCCAAGTGCTCAACTAGGCAAAATACCTTCTAGACCCTTAGATCTAGCCACCCTCCAAAGAATGGTGCACCCCCCTCCTAGGGAAATCATCCCACTCTCAATGTAAATCAATCCTCCATAGGATTGCCTACGGAAGAATCCAATAATGGCGCTATGGCACCTGTAAGGAAAACCCAATACCTGGAATTCCCAAAACCTCTTCTCCTCAACTATATCGAATCCTCCCTCAATGGATGGTGCACCCCTCTTGCTGGAAACCCGCAACTGGTGCACCCTCTCTCTATCTGCACCTGTAACTGATGTAGAATCCTCCTGCAACTGAGTATATCTAGACTAGAATGGTGTGGGGGAGTATTGCATCCCTGAGACCAAGCTTGGGACAAGCTAGGTGGAATCTTTCACCACCGAATCGTCCTCTAGGGTTTCTTAAGTCAAAACCCTCAAAACCCCCAAGAGATGGGCCCTCTAGCTAGAAGCCAGATATCCAAATGATAAACATAATTGAATGAATAGAGGCCCTTGCCTTTCCTTTATACTTCATGCTCACCTTCTTCCTCCAAAGTGACTTTAATTTTATTAATATTTAATTAATTAATTAAATCACTTTAGTTAATTAATTAACCTTTTTGCCTCTGAAAAGTGCCTTATCTCTCCTTGTGGCTTCCCTGGCCATTGCAAGTCACTTATCACCATCCCATCCTGTAGTGTTTCTCCTCCCGATTGCAATGAGCTATTACACTGAGAGGTTCCTTCAAGTAATGTGCCCAAAATGACCTCTTAAGTGAATTTAATTAACTTATAGGTCAAAATACTCAAAATCATGGAAATCGTCAGAATTCAACGAAACCAAGGACAACCTGTGAAAAATGGATGATAATGATGAAATGGCATGAGCGATGCAAGAAAAACCCAAAAATTCCTCTCAATAATCCATGTACTCGCTATAACATCCATCTGCCTACTCTGGTCATCATAAACCTCTGCAATGTGATGATGTCTCAAAGTGGGGACATTACAGTCCTCCTTGCGAGAAAATTGCTTGTCCTCAAGAAATAACTAAATCCCCTCAAGTATAATACCAGGATCCCATGTCCACCTGTGGGATATACTATAGAACCCATTCAAAGATGAACAATCATACACTCTGCCCCCTGGTTCCCATATCAAGTCATGAACTCCTATCCCTTGGGAAGCATAATCCTGAAACATACCAACTCCGTGAGTCTCCTGCACATGACACATGGCCTCATCCCGGAATGAGTCCATCCTCCAAGATACTACCAAGATCAACACAGCCTCAATCAACTGCACCTGTTGATGCCAGAATGAGGTACTTCACGACCTCCATGAGACATCCTCAAGAGATGTGCTATCCCCAACACTAAAGCTCAATGGAAAGTCAAAACAACTTTCCCCTGCAAAGGTCCACTTACCCCTATCAATCAAAGAAATTCTCAACCCTGCAATCCCTGGATCCCACGCCAATCTTTGTCGAATATCACCATGTTGGCCCTGCACTACTCTGACCATGACCGTCTACTCCTTGCATACATACTGGATCCCTCTCTCCTGGATCCTCAAGATGAAATACCCGTGGCCATTGGACCTGCTGTCTAGAAACTGCATCTGTAAAGACATATCTGTGGAATTAGTACCTGCCCAACCATCTCTATGTTCGATCATGATGATCAAGAGTGAAAATACGCCTTGCTCCATCGGAAAAATCCCTGTAGGCCCACTCCAAACCAACCCCTGGTGGAATATGTGGCTCTCTGGCGCAAACTGGGTCCTCATGTAGTGAAACATCCTGCTAACCACATGAAATCTCGGATCCCATGGTAGACTTTTAAGTTTATCACTTCCAATCTCCCCTAACTGCTCCTGTGTTAGACTGATCACTGTCAAAAGCCCTCTGATGCTCACCATCATGCACCAAGTCTCCAATGGCTTCCTATGAAGATCCACCTCTATCTGGATGGATGCCGTAAAAACACTCATGTCAGCTGATCCTGGCCTAGCCACTCCCCATGTCCTCAACCAATATCTATCTCTCCTCATGCTGTTGCCTATGATAAATGTGTTAGGAAAGGCTAACAAAAATATTTGCAGGTGACCGTAGGACTGAAATATACCACCTGTCTTGGTCAATCCCAAGGNTCGCCTGTAGTCATCACTAAATCCCAATCATCAGGTACAACCGGAAGTAACTCCTCTAAGTGCTGCTCAACCAACCTCCATCTCTCATTTCCCCTGCAACTGCTGAAATGGTGAAGGTGATCTCTCACAACTATGGGATGCTGCAAAGGAGTGACATCTGCATACTCCCCTAAGTGTATCTCCTCCATGCAAGGAAATATACCTCTCTAATTCTCACCGTACATCTCAGCATGTCTCTGTGAGTTACCACTCCTCACCGTATCCTCCAACATACTCATGTTGTCTCCTGTAGACTCATGTTGCATCGTATATCCTGGGTGTACTGCTGGATCAACCTCTACATGGAGGTCAACTGCTCTCGGAACACAAATGGAAGAGTCATCCATCAACTGGTGCTCCTCTTCTAGATCACCAACATCCTCTAGCAACGTGACTGGGTGATACATCTGAGTGTCCATTAAGACAACTGACGTGGATCTCTGACAAATATCCTTAGGAGGCTCCTCTAATTTGGAATTTGATTCTTTAAGGGTTGTATGTGTGCCTCTCAAGAATCCTCGCATACTCTCCAACTCCTGAGTGAGTCGGTCCATCTCCAACTCCTGATCCCTCAAGGCCCTGTGATACAACTCGTCAATCCCCAACATGTAGTCCCTGTCTGTCAACAAATGTTGGTAGTCAGTCCTCATCATAGACACTCTCTCCCTGAGAGTGTGAAAATCATCCATGGAAAATCCTCCATATGAGTTTCCATGTGCCACTGATGCTCTCCAACAGTAATCTTCCATCAATGCATGCATGTCATCACTGATTGCGCCTGGTGGCTACCATGATCATACCCTCACTGACTCTTAACTATGCTGTTAAGTGGTGTGACTCCTGATCAAAGTCATGCTGAGGTGCCACCTCATATCCCTCACTGCTAGTGTCAACTTTGGAATCCCCAAAAACACTCTCTGCATAAGATAACGTTCTGAACTGCCTACTGTCTATTGTGTTGCTGGGTCCTCCTGTACACCACTACACCCCATCACTAGATGCTATCTCCCTCTGCATCACACTGTATCCTGTATGAGTAGTTGTATCCTCATGTGCACTCACCCAGCTACTATCATCTGTGCCTGGATCACATACAGATGTGTCCATACACGTCCTATGGTCATCCTGACTAATAAAGGGTCCATCCCCCTCAATGTAGGTTGATCTTGGAAGTAAGTGCCCCATCAAATTGTCAGTATCCACAATCTGCTCAAATAATGGAGTCTTCAAAATCTATGACTTAATCTCATCATGTTGATCTGTATGTGTAGGGTCAACTGTTTGTACATCTTGTATCTCATCCTATATCTGTGGATCCATGTGTCTCTGGTGTGTATCTCTCATGTATGGCTCCTCCATAATATCTGACATGCCACTGCTATCCTCATGTGATGTGGCTATCATGGGTGCCTGAAAGGATGACAAATGTGTCATGGTCCTCATAGGAAGCTCATCAGATCTAAGTGCTAACACGTGCAAACCCCCACTAATGTCTCCACTCTGCTCAGGTGTAGGGTCATCAAAACCATGTGATATGTCTGCTGAAGCATAAGTGTTATCATCCTGTTCCTCCGACTGTCTATCCACTACACAAGGGTCATATTCCTCCCCAAGCATGCCATAATCACTAGTATCTACAAGTGTGTAAGAGTCACTATCCTCCTCAAGCGTGTCAGAATCACTGGCCTCTTTGCAAGAGTCACTAGCATCATCACCCTTCTCTACATAAGCATCTATCTCTAGCTCTATATCCTCACACACCTCATCTTTACTGTCATAGTGCACTTCAATAATGTGCTTCTTACCCTTACCCCTACACCTATGATCGGGTTTCCAAGGCACCTTGCAACTGTAGAAAAGTTGTGTGCTCCTAATGGGTGTGGGATTTCTCTGTTCTTCCCTCCTAATGGGCACGGGGTTCATCCAAAAGGATGCTCTTTTTCCCTCCATTTCATTGACCCAACATGTAATCTCTTTTTTGCTCCAACTAGGATTTTTATAGGATAGGAACCATTGGAATGTTAATAGCCCCTTGAAATTATTGATGGTCTCATATTCCCTCTCACACTCCACAATCCTATTAACAATATTCATCTTCATTGTAACTCTGCTAATCCCCACTGGCTGGTAGGAATCTAAGCTCTGATACCACTGTAATGTTCCCAAGCCAAGATGCAAGGAACATCATGGTTTTGGGTGTCTTTTAAAACTTTTGGTGGTTGTGGTATTTTGTCAAACACTTTGCTTACTATGAATATTTAGGTTGCACTTAGGGTTTACTGATGTGTTATATATATTTTTGTAGCAACAAACAAGAAGATAAGAAATGTAACATACCTCAACCATATGCAAGATCAATAAGATGATAGACAAGCCAAAACACTGCAGATCTAATTTTATTCATAAAGAGAAGAACCTACTACAATGAGATGCCAATCTGGAATGCACATCAGATGGCTCCAATAAAGACAATAGAATATAGGAGTTGCTACAAAATTCTCCAATAGAATAAAACAAGCCTCCAAAGGTTGAATACACCATGAAGACCAATGCCAAGGTAGATCGAGGTCGTATGAAGTGCCAAACCCCCAAGCTAGAAGATGCCACACCTTGTTAGAACCCTGAATAGCCTCAACAATTTGGCCCTGCTGCCAAAGATGTCCAACTTCTCCAATGAATATGCCAAACAATAGATTGGGTAACTGCAAGAACAACTCAGGTGCTCAAATCTCCAATATCCCTCTCAAACCCTATGGATCTGAATCTCCTCCAAGGAATGGTGCGCCCCCCTAGATGCCTGAAGCCCTAGATAATTCGACCTCCCTCCTAGAGACCTCCAACAACTCCACCAATCCACTAGAATGATAGATAATGGCACGGCAATGAAAACCCAAGTTCTCAACTAGGAAAAATACCTGCTAGACCCTTAGATCTAGCCACCCTCCAAAGAATGGTGCGCCCTTATCCTAGGGAAACAGTCCCACTCTCAATGTAAACAATCCTCCATAGGATTGCCTCCGAAAGCATACAATAATGGCACTATGACACCGCAAGGGAAACCCAATACCTGGAATTCCCAAAATCTCTTCTCCTCAGCTAGATCGAATCCTCCCTCAATGGATGGTGCGCCCCTCTTGCTGGAAACCCACAACTGGTGCACCCTCTCTCTCTCTGCACCTATATCTGATGTAGAATCCTCCTGCAACTAAGTAGATGTGGAATAGAATGGTGTGGGGGAGTATTGAATCCTCGAGACCAAGCTTGGGACAAGCTAGGTGGAATCTTTCACCACCGAATCGTCCTCTAGAGTTTGTTAAGTCAAAACACTTAAAACCCTCAAGAGATGGGCCCTCTAGCTAGAAGCTAGATATCCAAATGAAAAACATACCTGAATGAATAGAGGCCCTTGCCTTTCCTTTATACTTCCTTCTCACCTTCTTCCTCCAAAGTGAATTTCATTTTATCAATAATTAATTAATTAATTAAATCACTTTAATTAATTAATTAATTAACCTTTTTACCTCTGAAAAGTGCCTTATCTCTCCTTGTGGCTTCCCTAGACACTGAAAGTCACTTCTCACCATCCCATCCTGTAGTGTTTCTCCTCCCGATTCCAATGAGCTATTACACTAAGAGGTTCCTCCAAGTAATGTGCC
>SNQJ01S0025691.1:53953-66911 GCA_010110895.2 Picea sitchensis
TGTTTTTGCTTACTTTCTTATTTAATTGCTTTCATAGGGTAGTTGCTCATTGAATGTAGGTTGGTAAGTTAAAGAAGTTTGCTTTTGTCATTTGCTTACTATGCTTAGTAGTTTGCTTTTGCCTATTGTTTGCTTTACATATATTTTTTTTTTCATTTTCTTTCTTAGGAACTATCCATCAGTCCTTGGCCCAAAAGTTCTTAGGTTACCTAGTTTTCAATTTTCCTAGTAGAGTTTGTTCATTAGATAGGTTTGCTTGAGTAGATTATCCCTAGATAGCTGCTTTCCTTAGTTAGACTATACTCCTACCAACCTTCTACCTTTGGCATATATTTTGCTACAACTCTAAGTTTACTTACCCCAGGTTGACAATTTAATTGAGGGTAGTTTAGTAACTTTTTTAGTACATATAAATCACCTAACAACTACCACGATTGTGTAGAATCTAGGGGAGAATCACCAATCAAGTAATCGATTTTGAGATGGTGTATTCACATACTTTGTGTATATACAAAATAATTGGTGGTGCACAACATTTTGGCAAATCAATGAAAACACACCAAAGGAAAAACCCTTTGCTTTTGTTTTTTCTATACCAAGGAGAAAATGATCAATTGTGGTAATTTTTGCAATGATGTTTGGATTTGTCAATAGAAAACCTTTATGTTCTCCTGTTGCTCCAATCATATACATAATTGTTCATATGCCATTACCCTTGGGTAGTGAATGACCACACTTCATTTTCTTTCCTAGAAATAATAATTCAATGCACCTCATATTTTTTTCACCGGATGTTACCTATCACATGAGAAAATTGTGTGCCTATCTTGATGATGTTAGAGGTCAAAGTTCCATGATAAGATGTGCTAGCATGATGATTTTTACTGTTGTATCATTGGTCAGCCAAAAGTGTGACCTTCTTGTACTCATGTATTGTATGGGACCATGATCTATGCAATTTTTTTTTACCTAGGTGGTATCTCTAGATCCTTTGTGGTTGGTCATGGATTGTCCTCTTAGTCCCCATTTCAGGATATTCCTTGCTCTTATGGCTTAGATGAATATTCCATGGAGGTCATTAAGTTTACCCCAAGTATCCCTATAGGGATTGGGTAGGTACACGAGGGTCTTGGGATGTGACACATGACCTAGAGAACCTCTATGATTTTCACTTCACTCTATGTAAAAGTGTTCCTCATGCTATAAAATTTGTCATAACTATGGGAGAATGCTTATCTTATACCAAGCATGGATATCGTTTGTTGTATTTGTCACACTTTGGACATGGACTCTTGGATATGATTCTACATTTGCTCATGCAGAGATAGAGTTCCCAAGGTAGTTTCATAGATCTTGAGGTAGTTCACATATCCCAAGGAACTGGTCACATTGTCCAAGACATTTTGGGGCTATTATTACATGCTTGGGTCCTCTCTTATCATGCCACATCCTATATCCTTGAGAATTCTCTTCATTCATCACTTGAAATGCATCTTTTCACTTGATTTGAGGTACAATCCCTTTGGAGGATCATTCTACTAGTGATTTTGACTTGTGTGGACACGTTTTGAGTTGGAGAGAGTCCTTCCATAGTTTGTGGAGGTTGTTTGCATGATGCGAGGATGTTCTTTCACCTTGGAGACTTCATATGTGGACCTCATTTACTCCACATATGTGGTTGTTCCATGCTTTGAGGCTAGACATTGGCATCTTGTTTGACTTTTCTTCATTTGAGGATCATCTTACCATGTTTTGAGGGTCTCCCCTTGAATTTGGGAGAAACATTGAGGCTTTTTAGACCCCAGTCGACCTTTTTTGTTGGATGAATTCCTCTCTTAGAGGATTTATTGTACATGTGTCATATCTTTATTGTATTTTGGCTTAGTCTCTTTTAGGTAATTAGAAGAAAATTTAAATTTGTAGTTATCCTAGGCTAGATCCAAGGATATAAAAAATAATATTAAATGAGAAGGATGATGAAGCCTCCTTCATAAATATAAGCTCCTCCTCTCATTCCAATTTGTTGTTGTTGTTGACTACTTCTTTGAGAATACATTTTTTTTGAATATCTGCCTATTGACTTGTTGGTGTCAATTTTTGGAGCTCTTCTCTCTTGGTTTATTTTGGTGCATTAAATATTTGTTGTGTTTTTTCAAGACTACTACAAACTTTCAAGATCGATCCATTTGAAGGGTAAGACTACCACTTAGAGGGAATACGTTTTAGATAAAATCCCTTCCTTCTTCGTTTGTTAGTTTGGTAAGTGCTCAATTCCTTGATTTGTTTTTCCTTTGGATCCTTAGTAAGGGTTATTACTATTTTTATCAAGCTATAGTTGATCTTGTTGGTGAAGGTTTTTCCTTTGGGAACCCCTTCTTGTAGGGCCTTTGTCTACACACCTTATCTTGATTAGACATGAGACTAATTTACCTCTAGGGTTCTAGTCTCTTAACCCTAACCCATTAAGATAAGATAGACCCCATAAGAGGGGAATACTTCTTGACCCCATAATCCCTAGTTGGAATAAGGAAATTTTCTTCTCCCAACCAACCCCAAAATTTAAATCTTTATTTTGTTTAGAAAGAAATCTAATAGAAAATCAAAGAAAAATCATAATTTGGATTTCTTTCCTAGTCTAGTGCAAAGTGCATTGTCCATTTTATTTCCTAGACAAGTTTATCAAGGGTTTGCACTTCATTTCTTATCTATAAACCCTAAAGAGGCAAATAAACCCTATAACATTGTGCTTCAAGGATTTATTTATATTGTTTTGGGTTGATTTCAAGGCTTTCTCAAATCTTAAAATTGCGTAACAGAAAGAAAAATAAGATTTGAGGAAACCCTAGAACTATGTTTTATGCTTAAACGTTCACTTACATATAGACCTAACTTTTGTTTCATTAACTAAAATGTTTCTACAAGTTTATCTTACATATATAGTGGTGAATTTCATCTCCAAGTTGCTTCTAGTTGTACGTCATGTTTTTGGAGATTGTTTGGGTGAATTCTAGTGCTAACGTTGGATAACCTAAGGGAGAATTCACTATTTTCTTCCAAGTTCTCATTTATTATCTCTAAAACCTAAAGAGACAAATAAACCCTATAAAATTGTGCTTCAAGGATTTATTTATATTGTTTTGGGTTGATTTCAAGGCTTTCTCAACTCTAGAAATTGCATAATAGAAATCAAAATAATATTTGAGGAAACCCTAGAACTATGTTTTATGATTAAAATTTCACTTACATATAGACCTAGATTTTGTTTCATTAACTAGAATATTTCTAAAAGTTTATCTTACATATTTAGTGGTGAATTTCATCTCCGAGTTTCTTCTAGTTGTATATCATATTTCTGGAGATTATTTGAGTTAATTCTAGTGCTAATGTTGGATAACCTAAGGGGGAAATCACTATTTTATTCGAATTTCTCATTTATTTAATTGATATATCTATTTTGAACTTGATTCTAACATCTTTGGGCTGTTATTTATTGCATATCTCAAGGCCTAGCTAAAACGTCCAAGACGTCTTCCATATAAGTGGAAAATCTCTCTCTTGGATGGTTTATTCTTCACTCTAAATCTGGAATTCTGTGTTTATCCATCATAAAAACAGATTTAGAAGTGTGGGAAAACCTTAAGCTAGTTCCTATTTCAGCATATGATTGATTGGAACCTAAAACACACATTTGCACCATCAATTTATGATAGTCGATTTCATTCCTAGTGCTCTAAAGTAGCTTAAAGTGGTTTATTTCAAGTAGCCTCTTCTAAGTTTCATTTGTTGGAATGATAATCACCTTGATGCAAATATGAAGTTTTCTTTACTACTAATATTTAAATCAAATTTGCACACACATCCACTAGCGCCTAACTCTTTTCTCTTAATTGGATAGTTTGTGGTTTTATGTTATTAATCTTGCATTATTATTTTAAGGCATTTAATCACTTGTTGTAATCCTTGTACTTTACATTTTCATACATATTGTGGATTCATTGAAGTAAATCATAAGCTTGCATGGTATTAATTCAATAAAGATATTTACTCATAGATCTATCATTGGTAGATAGGGATACCCCCCTTGGCCTTTGGAGCTGGCCTAAAGTGAAGGGGATAATGTACTGAGGTGATAGTGGTGGAATTCCCACCTTGTTTCCCCAAGGTAGCACCTATGGTTGGACTTTCCACTATGGTACTAGTTTAGGAAATAACAAATCCTTATACAAATCTAGACCAAATATGAGTCCATACTGGATACAGGTCCACATTGATCAAAGGGGGAAGGAGGGGATATAGGGTAACTTAGTAAAAAATTAATCATATGATAAGTACTTGGGATCCTAAACTATCATCCATGGGATCTCTAAGGCCTTGAACATAGAAAATTAATGGGGTGAGGCCATATAAGTGATTGGAATTTTGGACTACCATCTTGGGATCTCTAAGGCCTTGACCATAGAAAATTATTTGGGATGTGAAGGTTTATTTTTATTTTTCCAATATCTTTGAGGTAACTTTCCTCTTTTGGAATCTTTGCTCTCCCATGAAAGAATATAGTTTTATGCTGACCTAGGATGGGACACTTCTAGGGTGTGTTTGCAATATTTCTTTAGACTGAGCCTTCCTCTTAGGGGATGTTGAGAAGGATTGACTCAGGGAATTTGTGCAACTTTTCCTTTGGATTCCTTTTTGCACTTTAAATATTCTTGGTTCTGCATAGTATAGGCTAAAGGATTGTTTTAAACTAATTTACAAATGGATGTTCCTTAGAGTCCATGGGAACCATGAGGTTTATTCTCAGCTCTTATGGTCCACACTTTGATAGTGGAAAAAATAATATTATAGGATATTATAGATAAGCTATGGGTAAATTTGCTATCTTTGACCATAATATCAATGGAATTCTTGACTCTAGTCGAAAAATTAAGTCTATCCACAAAATCTCTTGGTGGGTTATGGGGGTAGAGTTGTTGGGTTTTGAAACATATGAACTTGCCTAAAGAGGCAACTAAACATTATTTTGTGGGTTATGGGGGTTAAATCCGATGGATTTTGAAACATATGATCTTTCCTAGAGAGGCAATTAAAAGGTCCAATACCTACCATAAAAGTAGAGTAAGACCAAGAAACTATACCCAAACTAGGAAGCATGCTTTAGTTGTCATGTTAGTAGATAATACATGAACCTATTAAGAAAGATAACCAAGGTCGTACAACACAACCAATGATCTTGTTTGAGAAAATTTTGAAGTCTGTACATGTAGAGTGTAGTAATAAGAAACTTTTAGTGAGATTTTTAACATGTGTGACCTTCTAGCCATGAGGCTTCCAACTTTCCATAATCATGTCATAGGAAACACCGTGGGGAACTTGGTCTCTACCTAGAAAATATCCAACCAAGGCATGGTTATATATCCCATATATTTCTTTAGCATAAACATTCTTAGAAATAAAAATGTACATCCTAAATTTGAAAAAGGGGAGTCAATGATGTGATCTCAAGCTACACCATGAAAATGATTTATTGACCTTTATTTTCATCACTGTAGGCATTTCTTGAAATGATAATTGTGAGTTAGAGGAGTCCATATTCAGGGATTTAAAGTTGCTTGTTTGGGTAGAACTTATCATGGGAAAATATCAACCACACTAAAATTTTATACTACCCAAAAATTTATGGGTCCTAAAGTGGCAAGTTATTTCATAGGGAATTTGATTCTTCCTCTCTTACATCAAACTATCGTTGGATTGTTTTCTAATATTGTTTAAAGATACTTCCAAATCATATCTTGGAAAAGTTGTGTCTATAGTGTTGGATGATATTATGTCTTATGTTGAAAAAGGAGGAAAAACACATAGCATAATTAAAACATGTTTTCAATATCATTCAAAATAAGAAGTTGTATAAAAAACTTTCAAAATGTCAATCTTAAGAAGGAAACTTGGAAAGGGATTGGAGCAGGTTGAAAGAATTTTAACAAAATAAAGAGACGAAAGATACCCATCAATACTTTTGAATTGAGGAGTTTACTTTTTTATTGATTTCTTATATAAGATTTGTTACATTTCTCTGCATTAGCTTCTTCTTTGATTGCATTATTAAGGAAATTTAAATTTTATTGCCAACTAGAAACAACAAGAAGCTAATTTTTGTTTGTTTAAGAAAAATTTCATTGAGGCACTTATGTTGACTCCAATATGTTTATTCCAATACCTCAAAAGATTTCATTATATTTACTAATGATAGTGAGATAATTATTGGGATATTTTTGACATAGGATCTTTATGTGTTATCTTATGAAAGTATACGCTTGAATTAAATTGAGTAAATGTGTTCTATTTTTGATAAAGAGTTTTGTTTATTACTCATGCTATCAAATTCTGGAAGGATTTCACCTTAAAAATAATGAATGTGAGGTAATGAGTGACCATAAACCTTTGCTTTCCTTTCTATCCAAAGGGAAACTTTGGTATAGATAGTATAAATGAGTCATGATTTTTAAAGAATATAAACACAAGACAATTCATTAAATAGAAAAGAAAATATGTTTTTTCGTACAAGTTTCCAACAATTCATTGGTTTTATGAAGTGACTTTATCGCAAGGAACACTTCAATAGAATCTCTAGAGGTTCACAAGCAATATAACTATGGCAAGTAGATTTTGGAGTCTTTGCATTGATAAAAAAATGTTGTGCTCAAATAAGCACAACACACAATCTATGTACATAATTGTTTGTATGAGCCCCATGTTAGATGTTCTAGGTCTAGTAGAAATGTTGTCATAGTAAGTAAAAGTCTCAACTTCCAAGGCTAAATAACATTTAATTACCCTTATAATTCTTAACACAATCAATCGGATAAATAGACCAAAAGTACGTCTAAATATACCTTAATATCTCTCTCTTGTCAAAGGGGCTTTCTTGGTTGGTGAAAGATGGGTGTTGTTATTAGCCCCACCAATGATCTAAGTGGTGGGTCATCTTAGAAAGGACCTTTATTTTGGGAATTTTTTGGGTCCTTTATTTTGGGCATTTTTTGGTCCCTAAACAACATTTTTATGCCCCATTCCAACTAACACAAGCAAATATTTTATCAATGTCAAATATGATTTTTTTGTTTAAGATCTCTCCAACAAGCTATCATGTTCCTAAAACATAGCTCATATGTGGAAGTTATGGCCCTTAAAAGTTGATGTGTCATTTGAACTCAACTTCTTGGGGATAACCTTTTTTCACCTTAGATCCTATGTTTAGGATTTTGAGTTTTCAGGTTTTTCACTCTACAATTTCTTCATATTGTGATAAAAGGATTTCTATGCCTCTTGGTTAAGGGATTTTTGAAAATGAGTGCAATCACACATCTCTTGTTATATATAGATGCCACCTTTCTATCTGTTGTATATGTACAATGGTTTTCATAATTATATCCATAATAGAATTTTTTTTGCATTGTATCTTGTGTTCATTTTGCAATATTGTGTGTTCTTTCAATTCATTCTTAGTTGAATCTAGATTGACTAGGGTTTCAATCCTCGATGTGAGATGTTTTCCCCTTGTGGGTTTGCATGCCCTTGCAAGGGGGGTAGAAGACATCATGGTCATCAAGTCAGTCCAAGAGGTCATTCACCATAAATGTGACATGATTCCCTACCTCTTGATAGTGGCAGATGATTAACATTGAAAGTATCGTGGAGCATATTGTAATACTTTCTAATAGGCCCCTCTAACCTTTAATATATAATTATAAAGATCCATAGTGTAAACACCTAATCATGCTTAAATACTTTTTATTAAAGCCTCATTAGGAGATACCATTCATTTACTATATATGAATAATTAGGTAAAGGGATGTAGCTTTAACAAGTGAGATGCCTTTAAAACTAGGGTTACCTTAGCCACTTTGGGCCTATAAATATGGTAATGTTTCCTCAAGTCTCAAAGGAAACAAGTGCATCCTAACTCATTATGGGGTTTATAAGTGCCACCCATTTCTATTTTTTATATAATATTTTCTTTAAATTATTATTAATAATGAGTTATTTTTTGTTCCAAATCTCTATTATTATTTTTGTATGACATTTTTTGGCACATCAGGTGGTATCACAACAAGAATGAATTTGGAATAGCATTGCAAAAGGGCCTCATGTGGTTGAGGTCAAAAGGTAGCAAATGAAGAAGTAAATATAGAATGTTAAGGGGCTATTAACAATTTGGAGCATACGATGCATAAAGAGATGGATGAGGAAAACCCCAAATGAAGCCAATGGAAATAAAATTAAGGAAGGACCTAAAGGATAGCATGTAAGAAACGTAAAACATGATTCCATAGCTTTTGGAAGAGGAAAAAATATAAGGTTGAAGATACCTCAACAACCCAAGTATAGAAAGGAAACAACTTAGGCTCTATGGTTTGCATTGAATGGAAATGAGGGAAGATCATCCCATACCTTGCAAGTCGATTTCAATTGAATTTAAATGGAACAATTTAGCCACATGAATGGATAAGTAAGATCAAACAACCTTTAATTGAATTGGAGTAGTAATAATGATGATAATATTATATATGTTTAACACACATATGCATGTCTATGTCAAAAGAATCAATGACATTTTTCATTCATATCATTAACATGTGATGAATACACATACATATAGAAGGAGAAGCCATGTTCTATTTTTAATAAGTGATATGCCTCTACAACTAGGGMTTCCCTGACATCTTTAAGCCCMTAAGTATGATTGCTTTACCACCTTTTAGGCATCATACTCATACAATTTTGGTTTAGAAGAATCTTTCCTCCATTCTCAAGGTCGCAGTGCATTCTAACTCATTATGGGTTGTGTAGGTGAGACCAKATATATAAATTCATAATGAGATATTTTTTGTTACAATTATCTATTATTATTTTTGTATGAAAACCTCATTAGGTGGTATCACAAGAAGCATGAATTGGGTTTAKCATAGAGAACGACTYMATGCACTCTAGGTCAAAAGGTAGCAAGTGGAAAAGAAAATTTAAAGTGTTAAGGATTTATTAAAATTTGGAGAATACAGTTACATTTGGATGAGCATAACACCAAAATGAAGCATATGTTAATAAACTTAAGGAAACACCTAAAGGATAGCATGGAAGAAAGATGAAATATATGGTGTAGCTTGTGGGAGATGAAAGAATATAAGGTTGAAGCTACTTAAGAAACCCGACTATAGAAATGCAACAATTTATGCTCTAAATGTGCACCAAATTAAAACGAGGGAACATCATCTCATAGCTTGCAAATCCATTTCATTTGAATTTAAGTGGAGAAATCTTGCCACATAGATTGATGAGTAAGCTTAAAATAACCTTGAATTGAATTGAAGTAATAATAGTGGTGATGAAAAGGTTATAAATATTTAACACAAGTAGGAAGGGTTATGTGGAAATAGTCAATGATATCTTTTCTTCATATCCTTAACATTTTATGAATGCATATACATACATAAGAAGTTGTGTTCTATTTTTTGTTTTTCTCGTAAGGAACAATTCATGTCTTGTCACATTAGAATCATTTTATTACAATATCATTAACATGTCATTAACATTATCATAACATTTTACTTTATTATATAACTAACTTTATAAATTAACACTAAAGACCTCCTAGAACTTAAGTTTTGCAAAATAAACATTACATTAATTTGTCTAGCACCTCCCCGGTTTGATATTTATTTTATTATCAGTGACTTCCAAGATCTAAAATTCTCAAACTTTTCTTTCTTTGGTGCATTGGGTAAAAATGTTAGTTACTTGATCTTGTGATTTATTAAAAATCAATTCTATCTCCTTATTAAGTACTTGCACCCTACTGTAGTGATGAAAAACTTTAGTGTTTTTTTGGAATGAATTTGACTTTTTTATGGCACTTTGATCATCACACTATAAGGCTATTGGTTTCATCCATTGTAGCTTCAAATCAATGAATATCGCATGCAACCAAATTGCTTCACAAGTTGCTCCAATTGTTTCTTTATATTGTGTTTTTATTCATGAAAGTGCAACCAAAGTTTGTTTTTACTTTCCCAAGAAATTATACCACTTTCACGATTGAAAGCATAACCTGATGTTGATTTTCTAACATCAACATCTCCTACCCAATTTTCATATGAGAATATGTTCAACCTAAAATTTTCATATTTCTCAAATGCAACTCCGAAATGAAAAGTACCTTTTATATATCTTGGCACTCTTTTCACTACATTATAATGCACCTTCTTGAGATGAAATACAAATATTGACGAAAATTTATATCCAGTCTAGTTGTTGTAAGATAAATTAAACTCCTTGCAAGTTGATAATACATTGTTTCATTTACAACCTCTGACTTATCATATTTAGGAAGTTTTAAGCCTAACTCCATTGCTATCCCATTAGGATCATGATGCATCCTTTTTAAGAAAATTTAATGGATACTTTTCTTGTGATATAAATATTATCCTTTTGCTGCCAAATTTCAATGTCTAAACAACCATGTAATAAACCCAAATCTAAGATATGAAAATGTTTTTCAAATTTTAGCATTTTCTTCATCAATTGAACTATCATTGTGACCTGTGATTGCTAATTCACCTATATAAACTACTATAACAATGGTTTTGTCTTCTTTTTCTTTAATATAAAGACTTGTATAGGAAGTACTTCTAATTTTTTTTTTGATATGAGATATTGAAAAATATTTTAATTACATGCTTAAGGGGCTTGCCTTAAACTAAACAATACTTTCACCCACCTACATATAAACTTTTATTTATGTAATATACCTCTTATAATATAGAATAGATAATATAGGCTAAGTATAGATCATAGTTAAGTAATAATTGACCCACATAAATTAATAATTGACTAATAAATTCAATTAATCAACAATCATCAATAGCTGGCTCCTTTATGTAAAGTCACATCCCTTTATCAAGCATGCATAATAAAATATTTACATTCATTGTATATAATACTTATAAATTATATTAAATATTTATGCATTTACATATATGTGTGTATCTCTAATTGTTCACTTGATTGGTAGATGATCTTGTGTAAATGTTCACGAAGGTCTTGGGATCAAATTACACTAATTCCATTGTAACTACCAACCAATATTTTCACTGGTGGTTACTACTGTCCTCCATTATAAACACTAGGAAAGAGGGGTTAATTCCATATGGGGTTGGCAAGGCACTAATGTCCTCTTTACACATGATTCAGTGAGGGACCATATTTCTTGGGAAATAAATTGGAGTCCATCGAGCTATGGTCTAGCGGAAACTTGGTGTGGTTGTTGTGATAATGACTCGACTTCAAAGCATGCTCATCCCATGCATGGGTTTGTTAGATGTGGCTATTGATTATATTGAATATTTTTGATGTAGCCCTGGGGCAGATTATTGTATGGCACTAGAAATATACCGACCAACCCTATTCTTCATTGAAATGTGTGAGGGTGGGTTTCCCTTATCTTTAGGTTTATCATTTGTAAAAAGATGGGTTCCCTTTTAAATATGTGTGTGTGTGTGTTTAGTATACTTGAATTGGTACAAGAATCGTGTTTTAATGGAAAGTCTTTCATTGCAAATTACAAATACAAATATGGATGAAATGGAAACCTAGCCTTTGTAATGGAGGGAATTAACATGAAGTTCACCCATATCAATTTACTTACCCAAGATTAACTTACATCACCAACAAAAGAGTCACAATGCTAGTAAAAACCCCTAGTTGCACCAATTTCCTCTCCTATAGGTAGAACAAAGGGTTATTCAATGGAAATATGATAATTAAAGAGACCAATAAGAATTACAAGCGGATAATACTGATGTAGGCATAAATATGGACGAAGATGGGACCTTATACAATGAAATTGAGAATGGCATTGTTAAACAATCCGATATTGTTCTAAAATAAATATTCCTCTTCCCAATGGTTAATGTATGTGAAAGATACCAATGACATCAAACCTTTGATGGAGGAAGATAATTTTTTCATGGGAAACCACTAGAAGAAACAATATTATTGATAAGTGGCATTGCATGAAACACAAGAATCCCTAAAGGCAGAAACACATATTAATAAAGTTAAATCAACAAGGGAAATTATAGGTACAATGAATGAGGCAAGGATTGAGACCTTAGATGACTACTCTATGAGTCTCTTGGATATTTTTCAAAAGAGAACTATTTGGTTCAAATAGCCATATTGAACAAATGTGCAATGTCATATGTGATATCCTTATTCATGGAGGCATGCACCTTGAGATCTTGGTTTTAATTCTCAACTTGTCAAATCTATTAAGGTATGCACTCTTCATTCTTAATGCACTTACACCACTAGAAAAAAAATGAGATATTTGGCATTATTTGGAAAGGAGTACCACATGTAGTGAATGATCTCTTCCTCTTGATCGATGTATAGAATGACCAAGATCTTATGCCCATTATCACTAGGTTTTCTTTTTAGTATTGTGATCCACCAAGCAATGGAGACATGTATTTGTTTCATCAAGATGGACAAATTTTTATTGTTGAGAATAACATAATTGCTCGATAAGAATACAAATCCATAGATCATATTGTCCTTTTGGTCTTGACTATTTTTGAAATTGATGAATTACAAACATGCTTGTAGATTTCAACCTTGTACAATAAATTACTGCAAACCGATTCTTAATAAAAACAGAAAAGATACAATGGAACACACACAAATTCCACATATATTTTTACCTTGGAAACCCAAACCGAGAAAACCAACAACCTATTTAGAGCCGCACCTATAATCTTATATTCAACATATCATCATTATTTACAATACAATACAATACAATAAATAATATCTTGCAATATCCAAAACCCCTAATACAATGAATTGGATTAGTCAACGAACCTAATTCCTTAACCAGAATAAAAAAACCATCGGCAAAAACCAT
>SNQJ01S0025691.1:97531-108745 GCA_010110895.2 Picea sitchensis
CATTCCTTTAAGTTGATGGATTCCAAAGGAAAGGGGCCTTCCTTCTTGCATAAAAATTGCACCAATGCCATGCCCTAAGGCATCACACTCCAAAATAAAGTTTTTTGTGAAGTCAGTTATGATCGAGACTGGAGTTGTACACATAGTCTCCCTAAGTTTTTCAAAATCATTTTTTTCTTCTTGAGTCTAAGAAAGTGCTTCATATTGTTATAGCGTTGTTAGAGGTTCTACTATTTGACCACAATTCTTGACAAACTTCTGATAATATCATGTCAATCCTAAGAATCCTCTAAGATTATTTAAGGTTTTGGGAATTGGTCATTCCATCATAGCTTTAATTTTGTTAGGGTCCACATTGACACCTTCATGAGATACAATATGACCCAAATATTCCACTTCTTGAACCCCAAAGGCACACTTGGAAGGATTTTCATATAGTTGTTTATCTTCCAATAGTTTTAAGACAATGCCAACATGTTGTACACGCTCTTCCAAATATTTGTTGTAGATTAGTAAATCATCAAAAAATACTAACACAAATTTTATAAGGAAGGGTTTGAAAATAGAATAACCAAGATTTGAAATGTTGAAGGTGCATTAGCAAGGTCAAATGGAATTACCAAAAACTCATAATCACCTTCATGTGTTATAAATGTTGTTTTGGGGGTGTCTTCTTTCCTCATTCTGATTTGATGATATCCATAATGGAAATCCAACTTGGTAAAGAAAAATTCTCCTTGCAATTCATCTAATAGTTCATCGGTGAAAGGAATAGGAAACTTATCTTTAATGGTCATTTTGGTGAGATATCTATAATCTGGACACATATACCATGAACGTTCCTTTTTTTGAACCATCACCACTGGTGAAGAGAAATAACTTTGACTAGGTTGAATGATGTGAACCTCTAATATTTCTTGAATCATATGCTCAATCTCACTCTTTTGAGAATATGGATACTTGTAGGTTCTAATGTTAAGTGGTACATTTCTTGGTTGCAAATGAATAGCATGGTCATGATCTCTAGTAGGTGTAATACATTTAGGCATCTCTCCAAATACCTTGGAATGATTGTTGATAACTTTTTGGATATCCACTGGAGCATAGGGTCTAGATGTTTAAACATCTAGTAAGCACAATTGTGCATTTACACCATGGTGTCCCCTTTTTATCAATTTTTCATGCTATTAGAGCTTATCACTTTATAGGGTTTCCCTTGGATACCTCTAAGTTCAATTTCCTTTCATTTTGAGGGAAAATCTCATGAAAATTTCTTGAAAATTAAGATCCATTGTTCCCAATGATTGTAACCATTGGACCTCTAATACAATATCAACGCCACCCATTTGGAATAATCCAATAAATACTCCGCTATAGTGAGCTTAATACTACTGACATTCCCTGAAAAATTTATGATACCTCCATCTACAATAATTACTTGAAACTCTGGTGCTAGATATATAAAGCAATTGAGAATTTTGGTTAATTTTCAATTAATAATGTTATGGGCATGATCCGGATTTTATGAGCAGAACGAAATGAATACAGATTATTAACAGGTGCTTAACAAAAAATAACAGAGATACAGTAAAACTGGTTTTCTATTCAATAACGAAATAAGCTAAAACTGTAAAATGCAGCGGAAACAAGCTTGTTGGAATGGTGGTGGCTTATCTCTGAGAAGAGATGTGACGGCAGCACGCATTCGCAAGAAGAAGGTTACAATGAGGCTCTGAAGGCCTTTTTACAATAAGAAATAATGCCAAAAACCCTAGACATCCAAAAACCTAACCCTAGGAGATGAAACGCCAAAAGTCATGTGGGCCCCGTTTGGGTAAGCTAGTACATCAACTTCCCGGGGTCGTAACTTTTGCATACGATTCTCGTTTTAGGCGTGTGATAGCCCGCTGGAAAGGTATCACCGAGGAGATTCATTTTTGGGGCTCAATCATGCCTTTGGCTATCATTGAGGAGATCTATACCGAAAAACCTTCATTTAGGCCCTCAAAATGGCCCTAGAAGTAAAAACTGCTAAAAATAGTAAAATGCCAAAAATGTCAGAAAACTGTTTTGAGCCAGTTGGAAAAGGTGGGTGGCCACCAATATCCATCTGGATCAGGGAATTACATGAATCAATCAATATTTTTACCTTTTTCTTTATGCCATATCCTTCTATCTTGAAAGTTTGAGGAGTGTTGATGTTGGCCAATGCATGATAAGATATGGTTGGAGTTGTCTCTTCTAGTTGTATATCATGTGATGGTTACAATTCTTGATATTCTTCCTCTTCACAATATATGTAGCATAATTTCCTATCACCTCATTTATGCCCATTATTGTACTTGTTGTCACAATTGAAACATAGCCCCTTTTCTCTTCTTTCATCCATTTTCTGAAGTGTCAACCTTGTAGTTTGAATAAAGTTAGGAGAGGGAATATCAAGTAATTTCTCCATTTGTAATATCCATGTTATAGTATCTTTACCATCAAACATGCTTATATCGATCTTGGGAATTAAGTAGTTCCTTGGTCCCAAGTTGACCCCTGATGATGCATATCTTGGAATAATGAATGATCGTGATTCTAAGATTAAATATTCATTCTCTCCAAATGTGTTAAAATATTCCCCATATATGATTTAGGTTCAACACTATTGTTCTCCTTATTTTCATGATTTCCTTGGATCACAATATCCCTTTTAGGGAACCTCTTGTCCAGGGTATGTATGAGCATGGTTTCCATGGAATTTTGTAATCCTTTCATCTTTTGATCAATCAACTTTTCCATTTCCATTTTAAGGATTTCTTGAGAACATGAGAAATCCACCATTTTCAACACACTATCATTCATTTCATTAACTTGGTTCTTCAATTGGGACACCCTATTCTCTAAGTCTTCACTTTCTTCTGGTGTCATGTGTGAGTTCTCTAGACATTTAGCAGGAGTAGAAATTCTTGTAGAACCCTTTTTCCATGTGTGAAAATAATAATACTCATCTTTTTCTATTTATCACTATTTTTGAATCACCAAAAACTAAGCTTCCAATCAAAATTTATGTTAATTACAAGTTAACATACCTTTAAAAACCTCAGTTTGTAGATTGTCTTGTTAGCCGATATTTATCCTTAATGATATTTGAAATTTAAGCCCCTCTAAGAATGAAATTTTGATATATAACATCCTGATATTTCTTCTCTGCAATGTCATAGGTTTGACCAAATTCCAATGTGCCAAGAGAAAGGCATGGTAACTTTCCCAAAACTTGTTGTTTTTGTCCTTTTTAAAAGAGAAAACTTGTACGTTCCACCACGTGTCCAATTTTTCATATCTACATCTGAAATTTAGACCTGAAGTACTATGGTATATCTTGTTTCCAATTTAACTAGTGGAACTCAATTTGGAATCTTATAGCTTTAGATATGACAGTTTTACCAAGAAATGGTGTTTGAGACTAGTTTCAAGACTAATCCAAAACCCTAACTTACATAGCTTGTAGTTTTGAAAGTATAGCTAACCATGCCCTAAATTTTTTACCACAAGTACTTAGATATGTTTCATCATTCTCCCAAAAAATTTATATTTGAAACATCTCAAAGAAAAAAATATAGTGAAAATTCCAAGATGACTCGTTTGAGACTAATTTCAGGATTAGTCAAAAACCCTAATTTACATAGGCTATATCTCCAAAATTATAAAGAAAAATAAAATAAAATTTTGACCACAATAACTTTGATATATATCCTAAGTCCCAAAAACATTTCGTGTTCTGAAACTATCCCAAAAAAACTTATAGAGAAAATACCAAGGTGACTCATTTGAAGGAGCAAAACCCTAGGATTGTATGCTTTTAAACCAAATGTTATGCACCAAACACCCAAATAGCATAAAAAGAGAAAGAGCAGTAACTCCACACCTTGAGAATGATAAATAATAATGAATTTGAAGCCTCTTTAAGGCGGCAACCTCCTTTTACAATAGACTAAATGTACAAGATGATATTATTTCTAAAACTAGGTCTCATTGGTATATATAGGAGACAAAGGGTAAAATTACAATTAAAGGGTCTAGCCAACAACACTAATATAACAATCTAAATGTAATAAATAAATATCTATGGATATATATTGGGCATAACGTGGGGCTTTATCTAGGTCTTAACATATGCAAAACAATATCATAGAAGTTTTTCCTTTATCAATTCACCAACATCTTTCTAATCCCATGACCCATCATCAATTTAAATCTTCAGTAATATAGCAATGATATAATTCCCCATTTAATGGGAATTTTGTGTTATTTTAATCAACCAAATTAGATATTTATCCAAGGATGACCATCAATTAGACCACCTTTTAGTTTCTTTGAGGGATTTCATAGGCTTATTACCCATAATCATTGCTACCATATTCTATGAGAGTTTCTCTTAGCTTATCCAAAATCATTACTTAGAGGTTTCTCTTGATGTTATGTGGCTTAGCCAAATCCATGGCAGGATTTTTATTCTTTCCAAAGTTTAGTCACTTGATTATCAACTTGATCAGCTATCAATTAGGGCAACCACCAATACTTTAAACCCAACTAATCTTCTACTCGTTTCTCTAGGAATCTATAACTCTACTTTAGTCTTCTATTTGGTTGGAATCCATTTTAACCTTGTGTATGCAATTCATCTTCAATGTGTTTATGTTTTTTGTGATTCTACTCATTTCACTACTTTTTTCTATCATTTATTCAATTCACATGTTACAATCATCTAGTTGCCTACATTCAATCAGTTTCTTGTTGAAATAGGCCTCTTCCAATAAGATAATCTATATAACTATTTTGGCAAACCTAATCAATGCCTTGATAATTGAATCAAATCATCTTTATATTATACTATTAAATCTCAAACCCTCTTTATTAGGGATATGCCTACCTCTAAGTCCCTTACAACCAGTTATGCACTTACATCCTCCATATCCTTAGAAACCCTTAATGAAGAGAAGTCAACCCTCTATTTTATTAGAAACCCTTAGTTAATGCAGTAAAGTAACCTTTCCATTTCCTTAAAAACCATTATCTAAGAAAGAGAAGACTTCCATTTATCTCCTTAGAAACATCTAAAAAAGAGAAATAAACACTCCATCTCCTTAGAAAATATTACCTAACAAAACAAAGTCAACCCTCCATAAATCTCCTTAGAAACACTTAGCTAACAAATATCTAGGCAAGTGAGCACTCCATCTCCTTAGAAACCCTATATTTAGAAAATGAATGCTTAACTCAAACTCAATTAATTGATTCTTACCATTTTAATGTAAGTGGACTAAAGAACTCCATGATACCATTGACCCAAACATAAAACATTTTCAATTGTCCTTAAACTGGCCTACACTTAAATGACTTCACAAAATCTCTTTACTCACAAACTTAACTCAAATATGACATTTTTAACTATATTAAATTCGTAATACCCAACTTCAGCATGTGACTTTGACTCACATTGAATGTAGCCCAATATGTACAGTCTTTCACTTATCAATCCTCAACAAATCAAACATTTGTTTTTTGTCCGTCATTTGTTGCAATGTGAAATATCTTTAGAGAATAAAATCCTTTCAACATTAGATGACATGCCTTCTATTCGTCCCATCGATTTTAATTTTTGGTGGTTTGAGTCTTGCATTTCTCTTAATATGTCTCCATGAGTTGTTTTGTTTTCTCCAACAACTTCTCACAGAATCATTATGAATGCCACAAAACTTACAAGGATGTGAGCTCTAATCTTCTCACAAAATTATTAGTAATGCCACAAAAATCACAAGGATGTGAGTTCTAACCTCTGTTTAGAATATGTCATTTTCTACCACAACAATCACAGGAATGAGAACGTAAGTCATGCCGAGTCTCATCATCACATTTTTGGCATTCATCTTGAAGTCTTTTTTTATCACTTTGGACATCTCACTTACTTTAGGAAAACCAAGCCATGCAATCTTTGATCTTATCATTGCCTCAATGGAGTTTTGGATCCCTTGATTATTCTTTCCAATTCACATAGATTTGTATCACTTCTTTGTCATCAAATTCATTCCAATGCATTTAGTACGCTTTTAAAAAAAACAAACATAGTATTATTTGTATGTTCAATGGATATCAACCTTTCATCTCCCACATCACAAAATTTATACTTTGTAACAATAAACAATTTAGTCATGGTTCATACATCACAAGAGTTGAGTCTATCAATATTGCATTGGTCATGCCCCCTGCATCATAAGCACCATCTTTACTTTTTACAATCTCGTCAAATTCTTCAAATTCAACTTGTAGTTTTCTTATTTTATCCTTTGTTACTGTCAACTCTTGATTGATTTATATTCCTTGATTAACTCTACTTTGCAATTGACACATCCTTTATCACCCTTTCAATAAGTTAATATGATTTCTTATGACTAATGCATATATGATCATTATAAGCCTCATTAATAATCCTTTGTTGGATTGACATTTTGTGTCTCTATTGAAAATTGTTGTAATTTGTACATGTGACCATGACCCATTCATATGTATCGTTATGTAATTGTAATTATGGATAAGGTTGTATTTTATCTAATTTATTGTATAATAGGTTTATGGTTAAGAAGGTCCTAGTCAAACTTGACACGTGAGATTAATAACCCTTTTGGGGTGTGTTCTCTTCTTATGTGGGCCCATAACCCTTCTTAGGATGACACTTCACTTGAGTTGTGTATAAATACACAACTCAAGATCTCATTTTCATAATATCAACTTGCGATATTCTTGATATACTATAAAAAGTGTGATAAACCTAAGGACACTTATATTTGGAATTTTTTCTCTTGTCATTGACATTTTCTCTTGGGGTGAACTTATTCATTTCCATTTTTCAACACACTTGTGATTTGACTTACTCTCTCTCTCTCTCTCTCTCTCTCTCTCATGCACTAGACCTATCTCTCTCTAACACACTTGTGAGGAGTCTATTCCAAAATTCGGGTGATATTTAGTTCCAACGATTCTTCCATTAACCCTTTTAAATATCAACATTGTTGGGTTTGTGTTATATTCTTTGCATGACTAGATATAGTGTATGTGTTGCATTGGGCGCACAAGGGGCGCTAAACCCCCCCGCTACCCGAGGGGTTACAGGGGGGTAGAGCCCCCCTTTCCGAGGGGTTAGTGGGAAGCACCCTCAGAAGAAAAAAAATGGCATTTTTTGCGTTCTTTTTTTGGCTATTTTCCGACACATGGTTTTTGCCGATGGTTTTCTAATTCTGGTTAAGGAATTAGGTTCGTTGACTAATCTGATTCATTGGATTAGGGGTTTTGGATATCGCGGGATATTATTTATTGTATTGTATTGTATTGTAAACAATGATGATATGTTGAATATAAGATTATAGGTGCAACTCTAAATAGGTTGTTGGTTTTCTCGGTTTGGGTTTCCAAGGTAAAAATATATGTGGAATTTGTGTGTGTTCCATTGTATCTTTTATGTTTTTATTAAGAATCGGTTTGCAGTAATTTATTGTACAAGGTTGAAATCTACAAGCATGTTTGTAATTCATCAATTTCAAAAATAGTCAAGACCAAAAGGACAATATGATCTATGGATTTGTCTTCTTATCGAGCAATTATGTTATTCTCAACAATAAAAATTTGTCCATCTTGATGAAACAAATACATGTCTCCATTGCTTGGTGGATCACAATACTAAAAAGAAAACCTAGTGATAATGGGCATAAGATCTTGGTCATTCTAGACATCGATCAAGAGGAAGAGATCATTCACTACATGTGGTACTCCTTTCCAAATAATGCCAAATATCTCATTTTTTTTCTAGTGGTGTAAGTGCATTAAGAATGAAGAGTGCATCCCTTAATAGATTTGACAAGTTGAGAATTAAAACCAAGATCTCAAGGTGCATGCCTCCATGAATAAGGATATCACATATGACATTACACATTTGTTCAATATGGCTATTTGAACCAAATAGTTCTCTTTTGAAAAATATTCAAGAGACTCATAGAGTAGTCATCTAAGGTCTCAATCCATGCCTCATTCATTGTACCTATAATTTCCCTTGTTGATTTAACTTTATTAATATGTGTTTTTGCCTTTAGGGATTCTTGTGTTTCATGCAATGCCACTTATCAATAATATTGTTTCTTCTAGTGGTTTCCCATGCAAAAATTATCTTCCTCCATCAAAGGTTTGATGTCATTGGTATCTTACACATACATTAACCATTGGGAAGAGGAATATTTATTTTAGAACAATCTCAGATTGTTTAACAATGCCATTCTCAATTTCATTGTATAAGGTCCCATCTTCGTCCATATTTATGCCTACATTAGTATTATCCGCTTGTAATTCTTATTGGTCTCTTTAATTATCATATTTCCATTGAATAACCCTTTGTTCTACCTATAGGAGAGGAAATTGGTGCAACTAGGGGTTTTTACTAGCATTGTGACTCTTTTGTTGGTGATTTAAGTTAATCTTGGGTAAGTAAGTTGATATGGGTGAACTTCATGTTAATTCCCTCCATTACTAAGGCTAGGTTTCCATTTCATCCATATTTGTATTTGTAATTTGCAATGAAAGACTTTCCATTAAAACATGATTCTCGTACCAATTCAAGTATACCAAACACACACACACACACACACACACACACACACACACACATATTTAAAAGGGAACCCATCTTTTTACAAATGATAAACCTAAAGATAAGGGAAACCCACCCTCACACATTTCAATGAAGAATAGGGTTGGTCGGTATATTTCTAGTGCCATACAATAATCTGCCCCAGGGCTACATCAAAAATATTCAATATAATCAATAGCCACATCTAACAAACCCATGCATGGGATGAGCATGCTTTGAAGTCGAGTCATTATCACAACAACCACACCAAGTTTCCGCTAGACCATAGCTCGATGGACTCCAATTTATTTCCCAAGAAATATGGTCCCTCACTGAATCATGTGTAAAGAGGACATTAGTGCCTTGCCAACCCCATATGGAATTAACCCCTCTTTCCTAGTGTTTATAATGGAGGACAGTAGTAACCACCAGTGAAAATATTGGTTGGTAGTTACAATGGAATTAGTGTAATTTGATCCCAAGACCTTCGTGAACATTTACACAAGATCATCTACCAATCAAGTGAACAATTAGAGATACACACATATATGTAAATGCATAAATATTTAATATAATTTATAAGTATTATATACAATGAATGTAAATATTTTATTATGCATGCTTGATAAAGGGATGTGACTTTACATAAAGGAGCCAGCTATTGATGATTGTTGATTAATTGAATTTATTAGTCAATTATTAATTTATGTGGGTCAATTATTACTTAACTATGATCTATACTTAGCCTATATTATCTATTCTATATTATAAGAGGTATATTACATAAATAAAAGTTTATATGTAGGTGGGTGAAAGTATTGTTTAGTTTAAGGCAAGCCCCTTAAGCATGTAATTAAAATATTTTTCAATATCTCATATCAAAAAAAAAATTAGAAGTACTTCCTATACAAGTCTTTATATTAAAGAAAAAGAAGACAAAACCATTGTTATAGTAGTTTATATAGGTGAATTAGCAATCACAGGTCACAATGATAGTTCAATTGATGAAGAAAATGCTAAAATTTGAAAAACATTTTCATATCTTAGATTTGGGTTTATTACATGGTTGTTTAGACATTGAAATTTGGCAGCAAAAGGATAATATTTATATCACAAGAAAAGTATCCATTAAATTTTCTTAAAAAGGATGCATCATGATCCTAATGGGATAGCAATGGAGTTAGGCTTAAAACTTCCTAAATATGATAAGTCAGAGGTTGTAAATGAAACAATGTATTATCAACTTGCAAGGAGTTTAATTTATCTTACAACAACTAGACTGGATATAAATTTTCGTCAATATTTGTATTTCATCTCAAGAAGGTGCATTATAATGTAGTGAAAAGAGTGCCAAGATATATAAAAGGTACTTTTCATTTCGGAGTTGCATTTGAGAAATATGAAAATTTTAGGTTGAACATATTCTCATATGAAAATTGGGTAGGAGATGTTGATGTTAGAAAATCAACATCAGGTTATGCTTTCAATCGTGAAAGTGGTATAATTTCTTGGGAAAGTAAAAACAAACTTTGGTTGCACTTTCATGAATAAAAACACAATATAAAGAAACAATTGGAGCAACTTGTGAAGCAATTTGGTTGCATGCGATATTCATTGATTTGAAGCTACAATGGATGAAACCAATAGCCTTATAGTGTGATGATCAAAGTGCCATAAAAAAGTCAAATTCATTCCAAAAAAACACTAAAGTTTTTCATCACTACAGTAGGGTGCAAGTACTTAATAAGGAGATAGAATTGATTTTTAATAAATCACAAGATCAAGTAACTAACATTTTTACCCAATGCACCAAAGAAAGAAAAGTTTGAGAATTTTAGATCTTGGAAGTCACTGATAATAAAATAAATATCAAACCGGGGAGGTGCTAGACAAATTAATGTAATGTTTATTTTGCAAAACTTAAGTTCTAGGAGGTCTTTAGTGTTAATTTATAAAGTTAGTTATATAATAAAGTAAAATGTTATGATAATGTTAATGACATGTTAATGATATTGTAATAAAATGATTCTAATGTGACAAGACATGAATTGTTCCTTACGAGAAAAACAAAAAATAGAACACAACTTCTTATGTATGTATATGCATTCATAAAATGTTAAGGATATGAAGAAAAGATATCATTGACTATTTCCACATAACCCTTCCTACTTGTGTTAAATATTTATAACCTTTTCATCACCACTATTATTACTTCAATTCAATTCAAGGTTATTTTAAGCTTACTCATCAATCTATGTGGCAAGATTTCTCCACTTAAATTCAAATGAAATGGATTTGCAAGCTATGAGATGATGTTCCCTCGTTTTAATTTGGTGCACATTTAGAGCATAAATTGTTGCATTTCTATAGTCGGGTTTCTTAAGTAGCTTCAACCTTATATTCTTTCATCTCCCACAAGCTACACCATATATTTCATCTTTCTTCCATGCTATCCTTTAGGTGTTTCCTTAAGTTTATTAACATATGCTTCATTTTGGTGTTATGCTCATCCAAATGTAACTGTATTCTCCAAATTTTAATAAATCCTTAACACT
>SNQJ01S0025692.1:12648-27708 GCA_010110895.2 Picea sitchensis
AAACGACTAGGGGGAACCTTGCAGATGGACCTCACATATGATACTATCCCAGTGTTTGGAGGAGAGCATAGGAGACTATACAGGGAAGCCCAACTGGCCTATATAATCAGTGATGAGGCCAACCCTACCAACCATCCCATTTTTTCCTTGGACACTGATTTAGGTTCCAGTGTGCTTCAATTCACCCATGCTCCCGAACCTCCTCTTAAACTCAGAAAAAAACCCACCATTTCCCCTAAATTTCATCCCTCCATCACCCCCGTCTGGAAAATGTTCTTTGATGGAGCCTCTTCTAGGGAAGGCGCTGGAGCTGGGGTGGTTTTTGTGTCACCTGCTCAGGAAACCATATCTTTGTCATACAAATTAGAATTTGAAGCTACCAACAATGTGGCAGAGTATGAAGCTCGTGTCCTAGGGTTAAGAGCCGAAAGGGAAATGGAAATTCAGGAGGTAACAGTGTTCGGTGATGCAAAGTTGGTGGTCCAACAGATCAGAAGCACTTATCAGGCTAAGCACCCTCGACTCAGGAGTTATAGAAATGAGGTATGGGACCTAATTGACAGTTTCTTCTCAGCATTTAACATTTCTTTAATCCCAAGAGAGGAGAACACAATGGCAGATTCCTTGGCTACATCAACAAGTAATTTCAAAGTACCCTTGCAGCCTAAATTCAGATATGATGTGGAAGTAAAATACATGCCCTCCATACCTGAAAACGTCAAGCATTGGAAGGTATTCGAGGATGATCTTGAGATCAAGAATTTCTTGGAGACTGTTGAAGAATTTTCAGAGATGCATATCGACCAAGACTCTGTCTCTGAAGAAAAGCTTGATGGGGGTAACTTTTTGAATAAGATTGCAGAGCGTAACATTGTGCAGTTGCCCAACAATCATATTTCAAGGGGACTGGTTCCTTTGGAAAGGATTTTTGATAGAAATGATGTGTCATTAAAAGGAGAGACCTCGGAGGATGACACTAGTACTATTCAGTGCAACATTGGGACCGAGAGTGAGCCCAAGTTTGTCAAATTGTCAAGAAGTCTAACAAAGGAGCAGAGGTCCAAATACATTGGACTTTTGAGGTAATTTTCTGATGTGTTTGCCTGGACCTACGAAGACCTCAAAACATATTACATTTCTGTCATTGAGCATAAAATCCCATTAAAAGAGGAGGCAAATCCATTTAGGCAGAAGCTGAGACAGATCAATCCTATGCTGCTGCCTATCATGGAGAGGGAAGTGAAGAAGCTGCTTCAAGCTCAGATCATTATGCCACTGAGATATTCAGAGTGGGTGGCCAACTTGGTTCCAGTAAGGAAAAAGAATGGAGAGATCCGGCTCTGTGTAGACTTCAGAAACCTGAACAGGAGCTCATGAAAGGATAACTACCCCTTACCAAAGATGGAACATATACTGCAGAGGGTAGCAGGAGCTTCTAGGATGTCCATGATTGATGGTTTCTCTGGCTACAATCAAGTCTCTGTTCTGCCTGAGGACAGGGAAAAGACAACATTCACCACTCCATGGGGCACATTCATGTATGCCAAGATGCCGTTTGGATTAATGAATTCAGGGGCAACTTTCCAGCGTGCCATGGACATAGCTTTCATCTGGGAAAAGGATAAATTTGTGGTCGTCTATCTGGATGACATCACAGTGTTTTCAAATTCTAATAAAGAACACTGTTGTCATCTCAGGAAGGTTTTCCTGAAATGTAGGAGTTTTGGCATTTCATTAAACCCCAAGAAATCTCTGTTTTCCATGCAGGAGGGGAAGTTACTAGGCCACATAGTATCAGCGAAAGGAGTCAGGATTGATCCTAGCAGAGTGGGGGAAATACAAGCCTTATCAATCCCGAGGTCCAAGAGGGAGGTCCAATCCTTCCTTGGTAAGATTAATTTTCTGAGGAGGTTTGTCTCTAACTTTGTTGAGGAGGTAAAACTTATAACAACCATGTTAAGGAAAGGAAATGAAGTGAGGTGGACTTCTGAATCACGACATTCCATTGAGAAAATAAAGAAGGCCTTGACATATGCCCATGTGCTTATTATCCCCGAATACACAAAGGATTTATTTATTTTCTCCTTTGCCTCACCTGACATAGTGGCTATTGTTTTATTACAAACAAATGAGGTTGGACTTGAGCATCCTATCGCCTATTTCAACCGAGCATTGAGGGATGCCAAAGTTGGGTATGACGCTATGGAGAAGCAGGCCTATGCCCTGGTAAAGGCTCTCAAGGCATTCAGAATTTATGTCTTGCATTCAAAGGTCATCGCTTATGTTCCCTCAGCTGCTATTAAAGACATTCTTATTCAGCCTGACATAGATGGGAGGAGGAGTAAGTGGATCGCCAAAATTCTGGAATTTGACCTAGAAATAAAGCCTACCAAATTAATCAAAGGTCAAGGTTTAGCCAAGCTGTTGGCTGAAGCCAATTGCCAAGATTTGGGGATAAGTTTCATCAACGAATGCTCAGGAATCCAGCAAGGTCAGCTGTCTGAAAGAGACCCTCAAAGGGAGCCCCCATTGGCTCGGTGTCCTTGGTATAAGGATGTCATATACTTCCTGCAAGAGTGGCATCCTCCAGATGGCCTGCCGAGAAACAAAGCAAGAGCTCTGAAGCTCAAGGAAGTTAGATATTGCCTTATTGATCAAATCTTATACTGGAAAGACCCCCTGGGGGTACTGTTAAAATGCATGTATCCACAAGAGGCCGACAAGATCACGTTTGAATTTCACAGTGGCCTATGTGGAGGGCACCACTTCTGGAAGGCCACAACCCATAAAATCCTCAGGGCTGGATACTACTGGCCCACCTTGTTCGCTGATGTCCATAGAAGAGTTAGAGCCCGCGTTACATGCCAGAGATTTTCAGGAAAGCAGCAACTCAAGTCTCTTCCTTTACAGCCTCTGGTTGTTTCGGGACCCTTCTAGCAATGGGGCCTAGATTTTATTGGAGAAATCCACCCTTCTTCTAGTGGGCATCACAGGTGGATCCTGACTGCCACAGACTTCTTTACCAAATGGATTAAAGCTATCCCCACCAGGAGTGCTTCCCACAAGGTAATTATTGGATTCCTGGAAGACCTCATCACAAGATTCGGTTGCCCAAGAAAGATCGTTACAGATAATGCAACCTCATTCAAGGATGAACCGTTGGTTAAGTTCTGTGAGAAATTCGGAATCAATTTGATTCACTCCACTCTGTACTATCCCCAGGGCAATGGTTTAGAAGAATCCTCCAACAAAAGTGTCATAAGGATCATCAAAAGATTATTGGAGGACAACAAAAAGGCTTGGAATTCAAAGCTGAAATTCGCTCTATGGGCCGATCGGGTGACTACAAAGAGGTCTATAGGAATCTCCCCTTTCCACTTAGTTTAGGGAGTAGAAGTTGTCTTCCCCTCTCAGCTGGCCATTCCCGTAGAGAAATTCTTCCAGGATTATCAAGAGGAGCCCAATGACATGGTCAGAAGGATTCATCAACTGGTAGAAGTCTAGCAGGCCAGAGAGAAGTTAATAGACAAAATTCAGGATCATCAGCGAAGGATCAAGTAGGTTTTCGATAGGGGGCCAAGAAGGAAGAATTTCGGATAGGAGACCTGGTGCTGAAATGGGACGCTCCTAAACAAGACAAGGGCAAGCACAGAAAATTTGAAGCCCTGTGGATCGGCCCCTTCAAAATCTCTGAAGTTTTCTCAAATAACACTAACAGGTTGCAGGATTTGGAGGGTGGAGAAGTTTTCAGCAGCCCAGTAAATGGGCATTTTCTTAAAAAATGTTTTGTCTGAGCCTTCAGTGGCTCCTATGTTTTGTAAATATTGTCCTTTCTATTCTTTGTTTTTACTTTTATTGTTTCGGCTTAGTAAGTGCCTCCATAGCCCAACAACAAGGCACTAGAACTGCAAAATGAGTCCTTAGAGCATCACAGGGATGAATCTATCCCCCATGGAGCCTAATGTTAGTAACATTTCTTGTCTGAAGCACAAGAGCGATCAGGTCTGCAAGTGGCGCGATGAACGTCGAGCGCAGCACACGGAAGAAGTCCTTTTCGGACTTAAAAATCAAGCGACCCGGAAAAATTATAGTGTCAACGGTCTGGATCCATCCATGTGACTAGATCAACGGTTGGCGGGAAATCACAAATAGAAAAGTTGCGCCGAAATTAACACAATAGATCGTGCCCGTATTGTATGTAGGGAAGAATAACAGCTGCCCATCCAAACGACACGTGGCGCGAGATCCAGTCACGTCAACTTTTCGGCAGTCGCGAGTTCGAGGGGCGAGAGTTTCATGGTGTTATACATCTCGAAACCCCGAACCCTGAGAGCGCTGAAGGTGCCCAGAGTCGGGCCCACAGTATCGCAAAGCAACCTCAGTCGTTCATCCACGAGAGACACCTGGCGCGCATGATTAGGCTCCTCGTCTTTTCGCCTGTCGCAGCTTCGAAACGCAAGAAGAAGCTCCATCATTACCCGATACGCGAAATGATGAGAGAGTCCAGGACCTGGGGCCCATAGCATTGTCGGGAGAGTTCAGAACCGTAAGATCCAGAGGGATGTGTGGCGCCAGATTAAGTCGTCTTGGCGTTTCACTCATCGCGATTTCAAGAAGCAAGGATTAACTCCTTCCATTCACGAACGTCGAAAGCGCTTTGGGAATAAACATGGGTCACAACCCGTGGTCACTTGGGAAAGAAAGGAATTATGCTGAAAGGGGTCAAAGGTGTTGAGTCCAGTCGCCGAAAGGATCGTCTCAAATCTCCAGGTACCATCTGATACGATCCCGCTCCCGACCTTCACTTGGAGTAAACAAAGGCGAGAAGGGGTGGGTGAAACTTCTCCTCATGCATTAAGTGTAAGGTATGGAAGGTCTAGCAAGCGGTATTCTCGAGAGGGTCTTGTGTATATAGTTCTTCAAAGAAACCATGGTGAAGTCCTCGACTCGACAGAGAAGTGTGTTCACGCTAGCCTAGAACTTAATGGCTCAACTACCCTCCTTACAGGAGCCATGCGTAGTTAAGGTGGCGCTTAAAGAAAGATATCAGTACGAGTTTGAATGAAGGGACACCAAGCTTTGGGTGACTGGACACGCCTCTGTGAGGTGAATTTTCCTGAGTATATAGACTCAGTCTTTGTATTTTGAAAGGGATCGATGGTTGAGCAAAGCTCCCGATTGTAAGTTTTTGATGAAGCGTTGGTCGCTCTGGTTAATGTATAAGGCATTCGAAATTTCTTACTTTATGGATGTGAGCTTCCCTTCCATCTCTTTGTTTACTGTGTTAGAACAACTCAGAATTGGAGGATCCAGTCGAGTTGTGGATGTTATAGGATGATGTAGGTTGGATCACTGTAATAGTTACATGTTTCTAATTGGTTCTTGTGATGTTCTCAACGCTGAAATGACTTGGAATTGAAGGATTCAGTCGAGTCACCCCTCAGCTCCTTGAATCTCTGGACCAAGAGGATCTTGGCTTCCCAGTTTTTCATCCTCAAGCTTCCGAAGGCCTGTATCCCGAGGCAGTCTTGCTCGCCCTTCTCACAAGTCTTCCTTCTACCACCCTTTAATCATTTACTGACAGAAGTTGGATCAAGACCTCCCTTGTTTTCTACATACCAGGCCCAGTTTCCTGAGTTAAAGCTATATTTTCTTGAGTCTTCACCCATCTGATCACCCCATTAAACAAATCATGACATAAAACTGATGGGCGTTGGGCTCTGCTCTTGCAAGCAATCCAAGAGTGACTTCTGACGCTAACAACATATATATAATAATATACTAGATAGGTGGGACCCCCTTGTGTAAATCATGGTGAAAAATAAACTCTTCTTTGAATTGTACACATAAAAACCTTACGAAGCATATTACAGTTTGAGAAAAACACACAAATTCAAACAACTTTTCACATGCAATCAATGATGATAAGGGTTGGCAATTTAAAAGTCGAAGGCAAGTTTTGAAGTGACAAGAACTTTGGTTATAACTATTATACATCTATGATTAAAATTCGAACTTCAACTCACACACATATTGGTTATGATATATGGAATTCATAGCATATTGTGTTATATTATTGGTTATGTTTGGTGGAAAATAGTTATGGTTTATGCAATTGTTTTTAGGTTAATTCAAACATTGCAAATTGGATCTTGTTAGAAATTAATATGGGACATATTATGTTATGGTTTTGGTATAAAACTATGTTATAGGAGGGTTTTCGTTTCAATTTGGAAAAATGAAAGTGACAAGTTAGATTTGAATATGGTTGATTAATGTGTTTAATGAAAGTTTGGATGTGCTCCATCCTAGTTGTGGTTGATTTTAATTAATGAGAGGGTGGAGAAGAGACACACATTTATTGCATGTTGTTCTTACCCCACCTCAAGCTCACCACCCTCACCTTGTTGTACATTTTTTTCTTCTCTGGTTAAGTTTCCTCCGTTTCGCTTGGACGTTGGGAGAATAGCGGTAGTCTTTGTGTTTTTCGACGCTTTCCTCGTGGGTATGGCGACTCTCACCCTTCCATTCATCATTGTAACCTCGCTCTGGATAGAATATTTGTGTTGGCTCTTAGAATTTGTATGCAGAGTGTTTTCTTTTTGAATGATATAGTGGTTGAATGTATACTCTATTTGTGCAAATGATAATGGTTGGCATTTCATTATTGCTCCTTGTTGTTGATAGAACTTATGGCAATATTTTTTTTCTTCCACCCATGTCTCGTGGTAGAATCATGGAGGGTATTTCATGGTAAACAAAAGACAAAGTCGGGTTCTGGGTTCTTTTAATATGGTTATTCTTACCTCCTTCTCAATCCATGAGAGGCCTGTGGCCCTGTCGAGTTACCATTCCACATTTTTTTTATGAAAATTCAGGTTTTTTCCTCATAGACACCTTGCAAGCGATTGTGTCAAACTTTGTTGTAAAAATAATGGAGGTTTTGGATTTATTTTACAAACCCCACTTGCAGAATTGTCTCACTGACCCGATCGTTCAATTCTCATTCTTCCTTTTCATGACTGTTATAAACTCAAACTTGGTTTTTGAAATGGTTATGTGTTGACCCGATAATAGAGATATTTATTACCTGCATTGGATCTTCATTCATTGGTTGACTACCTACGGGGGTTTCGTTCGATTCTTTTGAAGGATGTATAGTGAATAAATGAAAGAGCACCAGGGTTTCGAACCGAGCCTGTCGCATAGCTTACTAAAAGTGGTGATACAAATCTCGTATGTTGAAGAGTGTTGGCTTATGTTACACTCCATTGTGCACTTGTTGTGGTCTGGTGTTAATTTCTAGAATGATTATGTTGATGGGCTATCATATAAAAAGGAATTATGGAAATAAAAGGAAATAAAATTACACAATGGGTGGAAATTGATTATAATGGTTTTGGCTCGGTGATGTTTGGAGTCATTTGGTTTTTGACAAAAGGAAATTGTAACTAGTTAATAAATAGAATATCTAGAACCTAGTCCATTGTGAAACATTTAAAATTGGTTTGATGTAAATGATTAAGGTCGATGGCATGTTCTTTTTCGCGGCCCCCTCATGTTTTCTCTAAGCGATCTGGATATGGTCGTTGTTAGTTGGAATTGTGAACAATCTGTCTATAAATTGGTGTGTCTATAAATTGTGTTGTTGTTCGATCAAACATATATGAAGAAAAAGTGGAAATTAAATGGCTAAGTTTCATAGTCCTAGAGTTCTGTTTTGGGTTTGATATGGAAGTTGTTGTGTCTTGAATCTTGAGATTTCTTACGGTTAAAAATGTTTTCTTTGGTAATTGAGGATGTATCATTTTAAAGAACGAATGTTATTTCATATAATGGAACAATATCCATCTCATTTATCATTCATTATACCACTTTTCATTCATTACAAGTCCACCATCTTCCCAAATTCACTTTAATTCCCTGTTCTGTTATTTTGAATTGCATTTTAAAAGAAGGAAAAGGAAGGGACTCGCTTCTGAAATTTGGAAATGGAAATATTTTTTTTATGGAAGTTGCAACTTTGTTTTCTTGAACAGCATCCATTGGTGGTTCCCATCCATTCTACCACTTTTCACTCATTATAAACCCCTCACCTTCCCAATAACCCTATCATTCCTTGTTCAATAACAATTAATTATTGATTTGAGTAGTATGATGAATGTATTGATTGCATGTGCTTCTGTTGTGAATGATAGAGCCAACCTTCGATTTTATTTAAGTAGGTTTGATGCATGGACGATCAAGACTTTTCATAACTAATTGGAGCATTGCTTCAGGATGAGTTTCTTCAATAGAGGCAATAATGGTAGAGGAAATAAATGCAGAGGAAATTGGCAAAGAGGTTATAGAAGACCTCGATTTTCCATACATTTCGATGTCGATCCACAAGAATTGAATCATATTTTTCAAGCTATGTTATTCAACCTAGTAGGACAAGGGATCCTCCAGCCCTGACCTAAAAGACATCCCTTCCAATCACATAAAAACGTTTTTGGTATCTAAGTCCCTTCTCATATATCAATGCAACCAAAAATGCCTGCCAACGATGGTTGGCAAGAGATTGTCCACTAGCATGTTGTTCATCACCACGGTTGTCCTATTTCTTCTTTTCCATTACCCCTCCACCACCACCAAAGAATAAAATTGCCCAAGCTGATCATATTGTCTCACCCGTGCAGTCATCTCATGCTAGTAAGAGGTTGAAAATCGATATTCTCGAGCCTGTGCAGGACAAAGGAAAAGGAGTAGCCACTCCCTCCAACTCATCCAAAGAGTCTTCCAAATATGTGTCCTCCGGCCTTCATATTAAGGATTATTGTTCTCATGTTATCAGTGTAGTTCAACCTCAAGGTTCCAACTAGCCAAAGGCTGCCACAGAAAAATCAAAAGGGGACAACAGTGAAAAGAGGCCAAATGCCTCTCACAGTAAATATGGTTTTTTGATGATAATTAATATTTTTTTAATGTAGAAGACATTATTTTTACTTTGACAAAGTTTTGGACAACAAGCATATATTTAGCCATTTTTTTTTGGACAATATGGATATAATGCTATTTTGGATATGATCATATTATATTTTGTTGATATTTAGATATTTGATTATAAAAATGAGCATGGGAGTTACAAGGAGGATATTTGAATCAAATGATGGAGTTGATATTTCATGTTTGATGACTATTAAAAGGAAATAATTGGGAGTCACAAGGGGTCCCACCTATTTAGTTATTATTAATTAGACCCTTATTTATATATAATATTATTATTTGTCTCAACTAATTAGTTAAGCTAATTTGGCTTAACTAAAGAAAGGTAGTTGAGCTACCATAACTTATTGAGAAAGAATAAAATCTCAATGAGATGAAGAGACAAGGAGGAGAGAATAGAAGGAGAACTACAACCATAAGGTTTTCTCTATACTAGTGATATACTTTCAACTTTCATTCATTTTGAGTTTACTAGAAGGCTTAACCCTCTTGATGACAACAGGGTCTTACTGAAGGAAGCAGGATTCAAAAAACTGAATCACATATTTCAACAACATGTTTTAAAGGTGTATGATTTATATTTGGAAGTCTATGTATTCTTGTTTGTGTATGAATTGAATTTTATGACTGATAAAAAATATCTTGCAGAGTCAAGTGACAACATTTTGTGGCAAGATGATCCAGATCTTTAGCTTTAGTTTTCTTCTTGTTGTCAGAGTCTTTTTGTATGGTTCCCATCGAAGGCTTCTAAATCTGACTTTGGTCTTGACCCTCGCAGGGGTTTGTAAAGAGAAATTATTTTTTGTATCTCAAAATGAAATAAATGAAAAAATAAGATTATTGTTTCAGTCTCACACATGTGTTTTAATGATCGTGTTCATTCTTTTTCTTTTATCTCCATGTACACATTTGTGTAATTTATGTGCACATTCATGTAACTTTGTTTAAGTTTATTTATTTTTCACTGTTATATATAACACATAAACACCATCCTTGATCCTTTGTACTTAATACTTCTGGATTAAGCGATTGTTTTTGAGGCTATAAACCCCACGTGGCATTCCTGAATATCTTGTCTTAGCCCGACAATATCTGAAAATACTGGAGTTAGGTTTTCCATACCTTTTCATCAACAACCCCCTGAACGATCCTCTCCTTCATTGTATTATTTATTGTTGACTTACTTTCGTGAACCAGAAATTTATGAAGAGGCAATGCAAGTAGACACTAAAAATAAGTGGGAGCAAGGCATGAAAGAGGAATTGGATTCCTTGGTAAATAACCAGACTTGGGACTTGGTTCAGTTGCCTGCAAGAAAAAGAGCATTACATAATAAATGGGTTTATAGGTTGAAGGAAGAAGATGGAGGAAAAATACGATACAAGTCTAGACTTGTTGTAAAGGGATTTGCATGAAAGAAAGGCATATATTTTGATGAAACATTTTCTCCTCATGTTAAAATGACTTCAATTAGGACTATTTTAAGTTTTGTGGTAGTATAATATTTTCATCTTGAACAATTAGATGTAAAAACATATTTTCTCCATGGGGATTTGGTGGAAGAGATTTATATGAAACAACCACAAGGTTAAGAGGTGAAAGGAAAGGATAATTTGGTATGTAAGTTGAAGAAGAGCTTGTATCGCCTAAAGTAAGCTCCAAGCTAGTGATATTTGAAGTTTGACAGGTTTATGATAGAACAAGGTTATAGTAGGTGTCATTATGATCACTGTGTTTATTTTAAGAGGGTAGAAAATAGAAGTTTTATTATGTTGCTATTGTATCTAGATGACATGCTTGTTGTAAGGTCTAACATGCAGGATATAATTTTGCTAAAAAATAAATTATGTAATTCATTTGCAACGAAGGATTTGGGTGTTGTAAAGAAAATTTTTGGTATGATAATAAAAAGAGATAGGAAAAATCACAAATTAACATTGTCTCAGTGTGATTACATAGATAATGTGTTGGAGAGGTTTAAAATGTTGGATGAAAAACAAGTTAGTACACCTTTGGCCAACCATTTCTAATTAACGAAGAAAATGTGTCCCAAGACACTGGAGCAGATAGAATACATGTATAGGTTCCATTATTCATTAGTATTTGCCAACTTGATGTATGTGATAGTGTGCACAAGACTAGATATTGCACATGCAGTTGGAATTATGAGCAAGTATATGAAAAATCCAGGTAATGAACATTGGGAGGAAATAAAGTGGATTATTAGGTATCTGAGAGGTACGACTACTCATGAATTACATTTTGGAGGTTCAAACACTTTTCTACAGGGATATATTGATTCAGATATGGAAGGTGATAAATACAGTAGGAGGACCACCACAGGGTATGTTTTTACTATAGGTGGAACAACAGTAAGCTAAATTTTGAAACTGCAAAAGGTTGTTGCACTTTCAACAATAGAAGTAGATTCTATTGTTGCTATAGAGGCTAATAAAGAGATGATTTGGTTACATAGGTTTATGGAGGAATTGGGAAAGCAACAGGAGAATAAAATGTTGTATTGTGGTAGCCATAGTGCCATTCATCTTGCAAACAAATCAACCTTCCATTCTAAGACTAAGAATATACATCTCATATACCATTGCATACAATCCATTTTGGAATATGGACAAATGAAGTTGGAAAAGCCACATACTAGCCAAAATCCTTGTGACATGTTAACAAAGGTAGTAACTAGAGGGAAACTGATTTCCTGCTCAGTTTTAGTTGGCCTTCAAGCATGAAGGTGAAGATGAGAATTTTTCTAGGTCCAAGGTGGTTCATAATCCAATAGCTACAACAACAATGGAGTTGTTTTGATCAGTCTTCAAGTGGGATATTGTTGGTTGTGGAGCCTGATTATCTTCCTGATCCATATGCATGTATGCATATCCCCCTTCTACCGGGGGTTCGAGGACTGGCCCCCAAATGAAGGGGGTCTGAGGGGGACCTATCCCCCCGACTGGGGGAATGGGGGCTAGCGGTCCCCCATCAAAGGGTTCAAGAGCAGATCCCCTCAGGATTTTTTTGGGAAAGTTTCCTTGTAAAATATTGTAATTTTAGTCAATATGGACCATTCACTATAAGTTCGCAGATCTGATGATAAACGTTATGTTATGGTTTTCCCCAAAAAAAGTTTTTTTTTTTTGTATGGGGGCATTGTATTGTTCCTATGTGTGTGAATATTGTATTCTGAGAGAGGACAATGTAAGAGAAAGAAGAGGAAGTTACAATGGGTGTGTTGTAGGTTGTATCCCTTCATTTGTTGGATAATAATAAAGGAAGGACCTGGAAATTTCTCTGGTGGACGTATCCCACACTGGGTGAACCACGTATATCTGTGTCTCTATTGTATTGTGTATATTTTTTGTTTTATTTCCACATTTGTTTTATTTTATTGCTCTATGATCCTATTTTTATAACATATTTATATAGGTGTGAGGTATGTGATGGATTTAATGTTATGAAATGGTACATTGTTAGGAACCAAATATAAAAATAGCATAAAAAAAACCTCAGAATAAGTACTCAACACCTTGAAAAGGAGAGAATTTCATATAATAAGCCTCTTTGAGAGGGAAACCTCCTTATACACCACATAAATATCCAAATAGAGATGATTCCAAATGAAAAGGTCTCCTTTATATATATAGGAGACTAGGAGGTACAATTACAACTAATGGACCCAAGTCGACATAAATAAAATAACATTACTAATGTAATATGCCCCAATTAAGGAGTAATGTGCCACTATTTAGGGCTTAACATGCCCCTCCCCTTCAGACAAGTGTTATCCGCAATGCTTGAGTAATTTTGGATGCTTTTTTATAAAAGACTCATCTTCCCAAGTGGAATCTTCAGTAGGTAGCTTCCTCCACTTAATGAGATACTCTAAAATGGATCTATTCCTCAGCTAGCGAATTATTGTGTCAGTGATAGCTTCAGGCTCCAATATGATTTTTCCTTCCTCGTCAAGTTCTCGAAATATAGTTTGAACTAGGATCTTGTCACGTATAACCTTATTTAAGCATGAAACATGGAAAACTGTGTGTGCTCGTGAAGATGAAAGAAACTCCAATTGGTATGCCATAGTACCAATCTTTTGCAACACCTTATAAGGACCATAGTACTTTGGTGATAATTTATTATCCTTCTTATCTTGCTTGAGGGACATATATTTGTATGGTTGTAGTCTTAAAAATACCCAATCCCCTACTTCAAAAATTATTTCACTATGATGTTGATCTGTTTGTTATTTCATGCGATTTTGTGCCATGGTTAGCTTGTCCGTTAAGAGTTGGAGAACTTGTTGTTGATGCTCGATGTGATCTTCCACTGCTTGAACCTTGGATTTTTCTTTTAGAGAAGAAGTGATGGAAGGTGGGTGGTATCCATAGAGTGCCATAAATGGTGTCATTTTTGTTGTAGTATGAAAGGAATTGTTATACCACCATTCTGCCAAGGGTAACCATTTGAACAATTGCGTTTGTTTATCAGAGACAAAGCAACAAAGGTATCCTTCCTTACATTTGTTCAATATATTGGTTTTTCCATTAGATTTAGGATGATAGGATGAACTATGAGCGAATTGAGTACCCAACCAAGAAAATAATTTTGTCCAAAAATGTCCAGTGAATATGGGATATCTATCACTTACAATAATATTTGGGCTTCCATGTAGATTTTGAACTGTCTCCATGAATGTGGTGGCAACTGTACTAGATTTGAAAGGATGAGAGAGTGCACAAAAGTGTGCATACTTGGTCAATCTATCAACAATCACCATGATGACACTCTTTCCTTTAGACTTTGGTAACCCTGTGATGAAATCCATGGAAACCTCTTCCCAACGTTGACTTGGGATGGCTAATGGTTGTAAAATACCTGGGATGGCTAATGGTTAATTGTTTCCACCTTATTCTGTTTGCAAACCAAACATTCTTCCACAAACCTTTGAACATCAGTTTTAAGTCCGTCCCAAAAAAATTCCTTCTTGACCCTCTGGTAGGTTTTCAAAAATTATGAGTGCCCTCCTATTGGAGAGGTGTTCAATTCCAATAGTACCTTTTGTTTGAGTTGGGATTTCTTACATAAATATAAGCGATATTTATACCATAGTGAATCATTTTTCCATGTAAATGTATCTGATGCACTAGAATCATGTTTCAACCTTTGAATGAGAGTCCACACATTTTATTCATTCTTCCATTCATACCTCTCTTATATTATCCAATCGGGTGGGATGATCGAGATAGAAAAAAGAAAGGCCTCAACATATTCATCATTTCTTGAGAGTGAATCTGCCACAACATTTTGATTCCCTTTTTTATAGATGATTTCAAAATCATAACTGAACATCTTGGTCACCATTTTTGTTGTTCTTATGAAGATAGTCTTTGTTCCAAAAAGTATTTAAGACTATCATAATTTGTTTTGACCTTGAAGTGCCTATCTATTAGGTAAGGGCGCCAATTATTTAATGCATGTAGTATTTCCATCATTTCCTTCTCATAAATGGGTTTGTGTAAGTCCTTTCCCTTGAGTGGCCAACTTTCAAAACAAAGAGGCCTTCCTTCTTGCATTACAACAACACCAATGCCATTTCCCGAGGCATCACATTAAACAATAAAGGTTTTTGTGAAATCTGGTGTGGTCAAGGCAGGAGTTTTTCACATCACCTCTTTAAGTTGTTCAAAAGCTTGAGTTGCCTCTTGAGTCCATGAAAATGCATCCTTCTTAGTTAATGTCGTTAAAGGTCCTTCTATTCTTCCATAGTTCTAAACAAACGTGCGGTAATAACCTATCAAGCCCAAAAATCCTCTAAGATTCTTCAATGTTTTGGGAATCGACCAGTCCATCATGGCCTTAATATTCTTAGGGTCTACCTTGAAAACTTCATGAGATACAATATTACCAAAATACTCTACCTCCTTCAACCCAAAGAAACATTTGGATGGTTTGGCATATAGTTGTTTCTCCTTTAGTAGTTGTATCACCTTGTCAACATGTTGCACATGATCCTCCCAAGACCTGCTATAGATTAGTATATCATCAAAAAATACTAACACAAAT